>JAXQQM020083027.1:20000-205111 GCA_034641835.2 Pinus albicaulis | reverse complement strand
ATCTTGGCATTGTTACGTCGTCGAGAAACAACAAGTGAAAGTGGCTAAGCTAGAGTTCCCACAAACTCAAGCTTAACATGTTTTGTCTTATTAGGCTGTATAGTTGACTCTACCCTATTTTTTCTTATATGGGTATGAGTATATTGTAATATTATTTTGTGAATAATTTGTATGTGAAATTCCAAGTGTCAACCGTGGAATGTGAAGAGTCATGATGTAATGAAGTTTAAGAGTCATTTGTAAAGAAGTTGAACTGTCATGAGGGAATTCCAAGAGTCACAAAGGAGAGGTGAAGAGTCAACCCTTTTGTTATAAATATATCCTCATAACTCATATAAAAGGATTTTGGGAGCTAAGATTTTGGCTATGCTTAGGCTTATAATCAAGAGCTTAGGAGTTTTTTTTAGAGCCTTAGCTTCTCCATAGCATAGAGGGAGTATCTTTCTTTGGAAGAGCAAGTGTATACTTCATGTTCCACTATTGGGGCTAGTGGTCCCTCAATGTTATATGTATGATTAGAAATTTTACTTTAATAAAAGCTTAGAGTCGACATGTTTTCATGCATATGTTGTGAATATGGTAGGACTATTCTTGTTGTATTTGCAATGTATGTTATTTCACTTATGCTTATGCTTATGAACTATTTCATTTGCATTATAATGAATCTTATTGAATGTGTGTAGTTTTATATTTCTACCACTGTTATCTTGTGAACTATTTCACAGGTTAGCATGCGATGGCTTCATGCTTTAAGGGGCTCACTCACTTTCCCCTCGCATGTTAGAACCTTCATGAATTGCAATGACTTTCCATAGAGTTGTGTACTTGTTCACCAAAGTCCCAAATACACCACTCTATGTGTTATTGCAACCAAGGCACATCATTAAAACCCATTGCTTCAAAAACATAGTCGTATTTTGTATGGGACTCCTACACCAAATGGTGTGAGGTTGAACTGGTACTCATTAGGGGAATTTTGAGGTCTAAAATGGCCTCCTAAGGAAATTATAAAACAATAGTGGAAATAATAAAATAATATTATATTACATCATCAAATTTTATAGGGAAAAAAGAAAAAACTACTTTTTCAACTCGTATTTTCAACATTTCTTCCAAATATTTTACTCAAATTTTGAGCATGAGTACTCGTTGGATGAAAAATTTAATTCCTAATCCAAGGAGTACCCATGTTGTATACTTTTGATGGACCCTGCTACACGAAAAAAGAGAATTACATGAAAAACGTGATTGCAATCACGTTTTTTCATGTATTTCTCAATTTTCATGTAGGATGGTCCATCGAAAGTATGCAACATGGGTACTCCTTGGATGAGGAATTAAATTTTGCATCCAACGAGTAATTTTTCTCGAAATTTGAGTAAAAAAATTGGGAGATAAGTTGAAAATACGATTTTAAAAAGTAGTTTTATTATTTTTTAATCTTTTAATCTTTTTACTTAAAAACTGGTGAATCATCCCCCATGGTTGACATCATCATCTTGAATCCTATTGGTTCTTATAAAGTTTATTTTGGTTGTAAATTTTTCTTAGGAGGCCCATTTTAGACCTCAAAATTCCCCTAATGTCATATAAGGGATATCCCCGAAATGTTGGTGCGTCTAATACCTTCAACATTTCCAATGCTAGAAGGAGGGCCATATGAAAAGATGAGCCCATGAAGTCTGTTTGAACTTTCTAAATATTTAAATGGTTTCTTCCAAAATCTTAACCTTGACATGTTTTTCTAGAACCGAAAATCTGAAAGTGCCTATGGGAATCATTAATGGCTTGTCAAATCTGAAATTTGTTGGCAAGGGAGGAACAACCATTCTCAAGCACACTGCTCATTCTTTCTAATTTTGCACTAAACATCAGTTTCGCTATGAGGATATTGTGTGCAGGTTGGTCATCCTCATGTTTGAAGCACACATAAAGGAATGGTGTTACACATTGCCAGCTGCTTCCATACACTCTTTTGAACAAATTGTCAAGGAGCTTTATTGCACCGTTGATAGGTATGAGTAAAAATGTGTTTTCAATAAAATCACGTGATTACAAAAATAACCTAATGAATATCTTAAGGATTTTCATGATCTTTTTATTCATTTTTGTTTCAAATTTTCCAAAGATGATATCGATTGGAATTTAATGAAATAGAAGTTTTAATTTCTTGTTCATATTTCACTGAATCCACAAGAATATGAATATTTTGAAAGTATCCCAATATCCATCGGTTATGGATCTCGTAAATATGTGATAAAAAAATTTGTTGTTCCAAGTCATTCTTTGTTTTCTCCTTGTCAAACAACTCCATTTCTGCCAGTTGATGTGGGAGAACTTGAGAGTTCATCTGTTGATTTACCACCATCTTCTTCCATCCCACATACTAATAATTTTAGCATAGGTTTGCACTGTGAATCTAATGTTTGCAATGATGTTCTATCTCCTATTCCTCCATTCATTGTTTCCTTTGGTCCTCCTCATTATGAGTTTTTTAGTTCACTTATTTCAATCAATCCTTCTGATGTTCATGAGGATCAAAGTCAAGATGGAGTTAGTGTTGAACAAAAAACTTGTGATATCATTTATGATGGCTATGTGTGTGAGTCTATTTATGAACAAGAATCTATGATCAAGGTTGATTTTTCTCCTTCCACACCTCTTCCTCATTATCTTGACATTTTCCACGATTATTTCATTCATGTTGAAGCTTCTGAAGAGTCCGTTTCTAATGATGTTGTGTTTGATCACACTCAGAACTCGTGGAATGTCAATTTTACATTTGAACATGGAGAGGAAAAATATTCTCTTCTTGATCTCTCCAATACATCATCTGATCAGTGTGAAGAAATAAATGGTGAAATTTCTTGTTTTCAATCTTCCCCTCTTTATCATATTATGAGGATGCCTCTGTTTTTTATCTTGAACTTTTTGATCATGGTTGTTGTTATATTTTCAATGATTCAACTGGTCACGACTCTGATTTTTTTGTTGTTGATATTTCCAGGCCACTAATTTTTTATGATACCTTCTGATGGTTTAGAACTACCCAAGCTATCGATGCACTTCATCCCACACTGATGCTTATTTCAGGTTCTCTCATTCTTGAGTCTAGTTCCAATCATGATCAGAATAGTATGATATATTCCAAGGATCCTCATCATTCCATCACGCAAATTGAAAATCAATCTATTTCACAGTCTTCACATCCTCCATATGTTTTTCACGATCCTGTCACTCAATCATTGGAGGAGTCATACCCAGAAAGCTTTGTTACAAAACAAAAGTTTTCTTCTTTATTTATGTTCATGTAGTTTGAATATTCAAAACAATGTGTTTGCATGTCATTTTGTCGCAATGTGTTTGAACACAATAAAAATCTGCAGAATGCTTTTCATGTGCTTTTTTTTCATATTTTTCTGCATGAATTTTCAAACTTTGAAAGTTACTATATGTATCACTTTATATTTCTTGTTTCTTGTTATTCTTAAGTATCTTTCTTGACATGCATTCCCTCGTCTGTATAGGTTAGTCATTGAATCAATAGTTACACTAGAAGTTTCATTTAACGTGATCCTGGCCTATTCTTTCTTAGTTAGGAGTAGGGGTACTTTGTTTTCTTTCTTTCTTGTGTTTTGTTTGATTTACTTTCTGCCCCTCTCTTTTCATTTCTTTCCAGTTGTAGGATATATTCTGCATGAGACCGTGCTTGGTTTCCAAAGCAACCATGGTGAAGTTCAAGATGAATTTGTGCTACTGTCAACGTTTGGTTATCTGTTTACTCCCTCTCTTTGCATGGATCTTGCATCTTTTATTCAATGATACTCTGATGGAAAATACGTTATTTCTAAAAAAAACCATAATGGAATCAAAATTCTTGAATATAAAACTAGTTACACCTTCTCCAATCATTCATTTATAACCCTTCGATTGTTCCTTGTCAACTAACTCGAGTAGAGCAAGGAGGGGAGGAAATTTTAAGAAGTATTTTAGAGGTATATAAATATCCTTCTCTAAAGGGACAACCTCTTATTCTCTAAATAAGTCAGGATCCCTCTTCCACCCCATGAAATTAATAAGTTCCTATGCATAGTTCTATTTAATAAAAAAAATGAAAAAACTAAAATAAATGGTGAAATAAGAGAAAGGCTTCTTGCGCAGGGAGGTGAAGCAAGCAACTCCATTGGGGTAATATACAGGCTCACTGGAAACATAGCAGTGTTTGTGTTCCTGAAGTGACTCTTTCAGGGTACTGTCTAGGTCTGCTAACAACAGAGAAACACTAGAGATGAAAACTAAGCCAATCATGTTTCACTTGAATACCTATATACTCATCATTCCCAATCGAAACAACTTAGTTTCAATTTTCTTGATTAAGTGTACCAACGATGAAGAGAATGGTAGGGACTATATCTTTAAATCAAGCTAATTAAAGAAGCTACGATGATAAATGAACTGAAAAATACTTCCTAAAGAGTTAGACTTGTTTTGCATGAGACAAGACCCATACAGATAGTTGGAGTTCTACCATTGTGTCACCAAGTTTTGTAGCCGCTACAACAACCCTACAAAATTTTCCCCATGCTTTGATTTTTGAGCCTTCCCTTCTCTCCACAAGTGCTTATCTTTTACTGTCGTCAAGTATTAATGTCATGATAAATACTTATATTTTCATGGTGTGATTTTTATGATTTAATCCTGGTTTGATATCTTCCAGACTCAAGCTAACTCTTGAATTGACCTTGCAGCATTATTGGGATTGCCTCTAAAAATTGTGCAACCATGGAAAGTAGACCAGACTTGAGAATCATAATTGTGAAATCCAGAATGTCAGGCTAGCCTTGAGCTTGGAAACTACACATTTCTGGATGGCATCCCATTCTTAAGCTTAGAAACTGTGTAAAGCGTCCCTTGAGCTTAGAAACGACACAATGTATTGAGTCAAGGAGTTTCCCAGTCCTTGGGAATTGCACAATCCTTCTTAGCAGTGTGCATGCCCGATTTCCAAAAAATGAAAAAATATTAAAAAACAAAAAGCATCCCTAGAAAATAGGGAGTCATTAACTAGTTTCCCAAAGGTGGCACACTTACTATTTTTGAAATTTTCCACCAAGTGTCTCTTTTTCCTTGATTTTAAGCATGTGAGTTGTAAACCATAATCGACCTAAATATATTTAATGCACACCTCTAGATCTCATTGTACATTAATATTTGAGCTATATCATTCCCAAGGAGATCAAGGAGCCTTCGGTGGAGTTTGCGATGCTTTTCTGGGTGAGTTTTTCTTTTGTCATATTTTGTCACTTTTTCTGTTGCTTTTTGTCATTTTTCTTATGTGTGTGTTTTTTTGCTTATTTCAATTTGTGGTTGTTGGCGTTTTAACTTATATTATATTGTAGATGCATTGGTTCAGTATGATTTTCACCTTTTACAAGAGTCACATCAGTTTTCTTGTTTTTTTCCCATCGGTGATGATCGTTTCGACAACTCTCAATGCATATTTATTTTTCCTTTTTCATTTTGATATTTTTCACTTTATTTTCACTAATATATATATATATATATATATATATATATATATATATATATATATATATATATATCTTTAGTCAGATCTAAACTTTAAATTTCACCATCACATATATTTGCCAATTTCCACTCACTTTCCAGGCAGATTTGCACTTCCTTTGGTCAGCACTTGCCTTGCCTAGCTGGGAATTGCGGAAGTCCAAGGCTCAACTTTTCTACTTGGCCTATGAGACTGTGAAATTCACAGTACCGGGCTTACCTAACTGCGCATTTCACATTTCTAGGTTTCAATCCTGGTCCCTTGGTCACTGCGACTACGTAATGCGCAGTCTCTCCCTCAGTCTGCCCAGGCTGAACTGCGCATTGTGTAGTCTTAAGCCTTAGGCTACTCCACTGGCTACTGAGACTGTGCAATGCATAGTTCTTGCAAACAATATCTCTCCTTCACTTCAAGAATTGCATAATTTTCCTTGTCATACCATTGGTTGCTATTGTGATATTTATTTATGAGTAATTTTGTTAAAGATAATTCATCTTTGTCTTGAGTGCCTTTTCCTCCTACAGATATTGCAGTTATTGAGCACTTCTCTTCATCAGTCGCATAAATCATGGCACCAAAGAGATATACTTAAAAGGATACCACAAAGAGTAGAATTGAGGAGGAAGTTGAGAGTACGGTAGTGAAGTTTCCATTTTATTAAGATACTCAATTGTTCATAGAAAACGGGTCAGATATCACATGGAACAAATCCAATGAAACATTCTCAGCAAGAAGCTTCAAAACATATTTGGAGGACACACAGGTATATATAAATGTTCAAAAGTCATTATTACATAAGGTTGCATGTAGATATCTGGCTTTCCCATGTGGAGAAGTTGTGAGCTGGATAATTTCTCATATAAATCCAAAAACTATGACTTTGAAAAATGCCAACGGAAAAAGGCTTTCTTATTTTCTGGCACTGAATTACCATCTCATGTACCATTTACTAGAGCCAGAATCACTCATGGATTCTTACTTCTATGCCACCACCAGCTACTTGAGCACAAAGGAACTTGTTAAAATTTGGGTGAAAGAGCCATCAAAGTTTTGTCAGACACCCACCAACACCTACATGAGGGCCTATCAGCTCTTGATAGTTCTATGTTGTATAATCTATGGTCAACAGAGCATAGAGACCTTCCCTGAAGGGTGGGAATTTTTATTGAACCAGGTTGTCAATGAAGGAAAACCATTCAACTGGTCAGACTTGTTGGCTCGACAGTTAAGCATCCTTGTAGCTAATTCCATAAATCCTACCAAGGGCGGGAAAGAAATATTTTACATGTATTCCTATATATTGGATGAAATATGCGATCATAATTCATTCCCTTACATTAATTGAACTTCGAAACCACATGAGCCTTCCATGCACATCCACTGCAAGATTATTTCAGAGTGCAACCACAAAGGATTAATGTAAAAGATGACTGATCACTTCCTCATCTTGTTGTACAAGATGATATTTGAGGAAGATATACCTTGCATGTCACATGGGTTAATGGAAGCAATGTCAGAGATAGCATATTGGTTTGTCTCATTGGAAGAAACTTTCCTCAGAGTGTTCAGCAGATAGAAGTCTCTGCATATTTTACTGAGGTATGCCACCAATAAGTTAGTCATACAAGAAGTTGTGTACCATCTCTCCATAGGGTTATCAATAACTATGCACAGTAAGAATAAATCACTGTAGCCAACCCTTCCTATGTAGATCATATTGTATGAAATCAAGAATTTGAAAGTCGCAGACACCGAGGGAAAAGAGACAGAGAATTTCACATTCAGTCGTTTGGAATTTAACCCGTATGATCCAAGGAATGTTTTTAGATACCACTATGCAGGGATTCATTTCTAGTGGCTAAGAGGGACATTCTGTAGACTTGAGGAGGAAGCATGGAATAATTGTTATAATACCTCCAAGTCCCATGAACCAGTCTATTTTTCTAGAACATTGCAAGCTACTTCGTAGAAGGAAGCTACTCCAGAGGTAGTACCAGTGGAAAGGTGTAGCCCAGTGTGTGAAAGAGGTAAGAGGAAGGTTGCATGTAGCCCAGGGAGAGAGAGAAACCGCAAGATGAAAGTGAAATAAATCATTCTGAAAACATCCTTAACAGCAGAGTTGAGGAGGAAACAAGGATGTAGGAAGAAGAATGGAAGTAAAGGGAAGAGAAATATCAGAGGAGATTGGAAGAATAAAAGAAGAAACAAGAAGAAGAAAGGTGAAGAGTAGAAGAAGAATAATTTGCGTGGAAATAACCCAAGGAACAAGAGAAAAGCTGACTACCAAGAGAGGAGAGAAAACAATTGCAGGACAAGGAGCTCTCTCAAGAGATCAAAGAGTTTATTGTGATTCAAGGCATGGAGGTGGAAACAGAGCCACAAAACCAAGATGTCGACTTGATTCTAAGGACACAGTAGGTTATCATTCAGTCTCAAACTCCTCCAGCAAAGTAAGCTCTAGGCGAGGGAGAGGAAATTGTTCCTCTTGATGAGGGTATGGTTATGGACGCGTACAATTTGACTTATGAAGAGCTTCAGAAAAATATTGTACAAGCATAGAAGAAAAATTTTCTGAATGACCTCACATCTCCTACATTTATCAGAGAAATGGTGATTGTGGCGGACACCCGAAGGAATCCCAATACCATTGTTGTAGCCAACTTGGCCTTCGCATGTGTAGCAAAGTAAAAAAAAAAGTATCAATGGTTGAGAAAAAAAAATTTGCAAAGCAATTTCAAGATGCTAGGAAAGAGGTTGAACAACTCTAGGAAGAAGTACAAAACACAGCTTCCACACAAGTCAATCTGGAAGAGTTGAAGGCAATGATACTAGGAGAAGTATTGACACTAGGAGAGACCATGCTAAATATGTATGAGGAGCTTGTTACCTTGCATAAGGAAATTTTCCACTTGCACGGCTTGTAGTAGAAGTGTAAAGATTCTGTTAAAACTCTTAAGGTTGTACAAGAATCCATTTTTTTTTTGCATGAATGGTCAATGTGATACAAAGGGGAATCACTTGAATTGGGAAAGAAAACAAGGCAAGAGGTAGAGTTGGAGAAAGAAAAGGTTTGTATGCTCATCTAGAATAAAAAATCGATCACCTCATTCATTTCTAGCATTCAAGCCTCACATGCCCAGTTGTATAACAACATGGATTTCATGGTGAAATCACATAGGATCCCATCATTTGTCTCACTCAATAAGGTCAAACGTAGAAATCAAGTCAGACAACAGATTGAAGAGTAATTGGAGCAGTGCAAACATATTTCAACCAAAGAGTATCTTGAAGTGAAAAAATAAAATATGCAAAAGTACATTGGTGGCCCTGCCCAAATTAATACTATGTGTTGGCAATATGATGCAATGTGTTGTCCTTGATGGCAACCTACTTGATGAAGTTGTCCTTGATGGAAACCTACTTGATGAGTTGCCTATGATAAGCAACCTATGTGTTAAATATGTAAGGATGATGTAGCTACAGATTAGTTCAGATGTGACAGAGAAAATAATTCTAGTAAGTGCCAGAGTAATGATGAACAAGATATGTCACAAAGCATACACGGGTTTGTAAAGGAAAAGTAGCATATGTATGTGGAAAAGTACGTACCAAGTAGCATATGCCTATTTGCGCTCTAAATTTATAAAACTAGGGGCCATGACCATGGTATTGGCCCATAGTATTGAGCGCTGGATGATCTATTTGATCCCGTCCAAGAATACCATCAGTGGTTGAGTGGTTTTGACTCATGGTATTGATAAAGGATAAAAATATATAAGGAGAAGAGGATCATAGTGCAAGGTGTGCATGTGTAAGGGTTGTTGATGGAGAAATTTCTCTAAGGAACATCTGCATGAATGAACTTTGTTCTTAATTGATAGATCTGAATCTATGATGCACCCATGGATATGATGAAGGTTCAAGATCTATAGAAATGATGAATCTCTAGGAAGACCTGGTGCAAGTCTGATGAAGAAATTGAAGAAATCTGGGTAAGTTTATAGATCTGATCTGTTCTGCAAAGTTTATCTTTTTCATATCTATACGCTAGTTTGTCTCAGTAAAAGCGCGTATATAGACGGGTTCGCTTCATGAAAAGCACGTATGGAAGTTAGGGTTTTCTGAAGAATAATATACACAGAAGTATACGCAGGTTGGTGTGCAGAAAAGTGCGTATATACGCAGGTTCAGTGAAGTAAAAGCGCGTATGGAATCTAGGGTTTTGCTAAAGTGTGTGGAATGAAATGTTTGATCTGTTTTGCTGTTTTACTGCTATTTGTCAAGGATGTATTCATACAGATCTGGGTTGTTTGATTGTTGATTATGCTGCAGATTATGTTGATTAAAGATCAAGTTGTTGGTTGATTGGTTGAATTGATGAGGGAAGAATGACTGTCTAAACTGTTCTGCATGGTTGATAGATTGTATGAACAGAAATCTGATTTCAGATTTGAATATGAGTCTGAACAAATTCTGAAAGAAAGCATACGCAGAAGAATACGCTAGTTGGTGAAAAGGAAAGCGCGTCCATATGCGGAAACTGTAAAGAAAAGTCGCGTATTAATTCAGAATATAAAATTTGGTATGCACTGAAGTATATGCGGTTTGATGAGCAGGAAAGCGCGTATATATGCGGCTTCAGTGAAGTAAAGTAGCATATGGTATCTAAATTAATGATTTTTCAAGGTTGAATGTGTTTCTGATTATCTAATCTGAAGTCTGGGTTATTTCTGATATTCTGGTTGCAATGGTATTACTGTTCTAATTGAAGTTTTGGGTAAAGTATGGTTGTTGATGTTAAGGGGTTGTATTGAAGTTGTTTTGATCCAGTATGAAAATTGATGAAACGTGGTCTGTAGTGGATCTGAGGGTTGAAGCCTTTAGTATGAAAGTGGAAGCTTTCTGCCAGTATAAGCTGGTGCTAAGAGCAGGGGGTAGTAGCTCCCTTCGAGGAGAGGCTGATAAACGAGATTAGGGGGTTGGAGTTCCCTTCCAGTAGTGGCTGGAGAATGAGAGAAGGTTGCAACCTTCTGCAGGTGGGTGCCTGCGTGCTGGTATGAGTCTGCGCGAGTACAAAATTGTAAGAAGTTTTCTTTATAATAAATATTGAAGATAAAGACGACAACAACGGTGGTTTTCTCCCGAATTGGGTTTCCACCTTAAATACTGGTGTTCATGTGTGTTGCTTATGTGTGATGGTTTATTATGTTATTACTGCACATGCTTACTGCTTACTAAACATCTGTTGAATGAATGATGCAATGATCTAGGTAAAGAATTAAATGCATAATAAGATCTCTGGACATACACGAGTTTACTTAAGGATATCCGCGTGTATACGTGAGTTGGGTTCAGTAAAGTAGCATATGGGTTTTAAGAAAAAGTAAAAAAATTTCAGTCAACTCAAAATACTGATTCACCCCCCCCCCCCCCCCCTCTCAGTATTTTTCCCAACAATTGGTAACAGAGCAGGTCCTTCTGAAAAAGCTTAGCCGCTAGAAGGAATATCAATCAAGATGAGCAATCAAGATGGAACAGCATCTATCAGGCCTCTGCTCTTCAAAGGAAACAATTTAATCTTCTGAAAAACAAGGATGAGATCCTATCTTCAGTCTCTGGGAGCAGATGTATGGGCTATTGTTGAAGGAGGATATCAATATCCTGCCACAGTACCAACAGATCCAACGGAAAGAAAGAATTATGAAACAAATGCAAAGGCGGTCAATGCTCTATTGGGAAGTCTAACTGAATCAAAATTTGTCAAAGTCATGCAACTGGATACAGCAAAGGCAATATGGGACAAAATCATTCTAAGTTATGAAGGTGATGCAAAGGTAAAAAGTGCTATACTCCAAACTCTCAGAATTCAATATGAGATCTAAAAATGCATAATGAGGAGAGCATTACCAATTTCTTCTTACGTCTTGATGATATTGTAAATTGTATGAGAAATCTGGGAGAAACAATAACCGAATCTACTTTGGTTGAGAAAGTTTTAAGATCACTAACGGAAAAATTTGAGTCAAAAGTCTCTTCTCTTGAAGAAAAACAGGATCTTCAAAATCTTACTGTGGTGCAACTTCATTGCATACTAACTGCATGTGAAATGAGAAGAGGAGGACCATATGAAGTCAAAGAAGCCGTCTTTAGAGCTTATACAAAAGGGAAATAAGTACAAGAGATATAAGGATCAGGGTATATCTCAGAAGAAGCTGAGGTAAATTTTATAAAGAAACTCCAACTTGGCACAGGACGGTTCAGAGGTAAGCTTCCTTTCAAATGTTTTTCTTGTGGAAGATTTGGTCATTATGCTGCTAAGTGTCCTCATAAAGAAACGCATGAAAAAGGGAAGGAAGTAGCAAGAAGGAATAAGAATCGGTTTAGCACTAGAAAAAGTTACTATACTCATGAAGACAGTGATGGGTTATCTGATAGTGAGGAAGAATGTGAACAAGATCTTAGACTTTTCATGGCATTTGAAAAAGAATCTAGAGAAGAAAAGGATACTTTATGGATGTTTAGAGGACAATGATTTTTGATGAAATCAATCAACTCAAAATATGCTTAGAAGAGAGTAAAATAATCATAGAAACTCTGAAAAATCATCTTGAAGAAAAAGAGAAACACAATGAGAAATTAGAATGTGAAGTAGTAAGTCTAAGAAAAGAACTTGAGAAAGCAAATACTTTGAATCTTAGATTTTCTAAAGGATCTGAAACCTTAGATGTGATTATCAAGGTACAACGTTCTCCCCTTATAAAGACAGTTCTTGGATATATCGGAGAATCTTCTCAGGCTTCAACACCAAATTATCTAAAAGCAACTACTGCTGGTATACAACATGCTGCCACTCAGCAAGGGAATAAAGAATCTTTGTAGGTAAAGCATGATCATCTCAATTCAAAGAACACTAACAGGAACCTCTTTCAAAGAAACACCAATCAACAGGTAAATTCAAGAAGGATATTTTATGATCGTAGAAATTTCTTCTTCAATGGACAATGTTTCTCATGTCACAATTTTGCTCATAAAGATGTTCAATGTGTTGCATATAAAACTATCATGAAAACAAAATAAGCAAGAAAGAAAAGGATCGATATTGGAACAAAGAAGAATACATACAACAACTTTTCTCCTCTTCAAAATGAAATTGAATGTGCTTATTGCAATAACTTTGGTCATGAAGAATCTAAATGCAAGAGAAAACTTCAGCCAAAAGAGCATATACCTTCAACTTCCAAAGTATGGAAAAAGAAGGAATTATAGGTTGAGAACTATGGCATAGATTTATTTGCAGAAGGAAAAGAAAATCAATGGTACATTGATAGTGGATGCTCAAAACACATGACAGGTGACAGAAATAAACTTCTTGCATACAATTCTCTAGGAAGAGAAAAGAATGTTACTTTTGGAATTGATACTCCTTCTATCATTAATGGAAAAGGTTATGTTTTTCTAAAAGAAAAGGTGAAAGCTAACAATTTTATGTATGTGGATGGATTAAAGCATAACCTATTAAGTGTAATTCAAATGTGTGATCAAGGAACTGAAGTTGTATTTAGCTCAAAAGAATGTGTGGTACGTGATTTTGAAACAGGAAAAACAATTATAAAAGGAAATATAACACCAAGCAATTTGTATGTATTGAAAAGCTGTAAAGAAAAATGTTACTTGGGTAAATCTTCAGAAAATTGGTTATGGCATAGAAGATTGGGGCATTTGAGATTCTCTCAAATCAACAAATCTAGTAAACTCAAAGTTGTTCATGATCTTCCCAATATTACTCTGCCTGAGAGTACCATATGCAAATCTTGCCAATTCGGTAAGCAAACCAGAGTGAAATTTAATGCCAAAGAAGGATCATCAAGTAAGCCTCTTGAACTCATTCATACTGACATATGTGGACCTATGAAGAAAAAGTCACCACGTGGGGAAGAATACTATATCTTATTTATTGATGATTACTCTAGAATGTGTTGGATCGGGCTCATTAAACACAAAGATGAAGCATTTGAAAAATTTCAGATCTTCAAAGCTTTAGCTGAAAATGAATTAGATCTAAAAATCAAGTGTCTTAGATCTGATCGAGGAGGAGAATATACATCAAATGAATTCCTTGAATTTTGTGAACACCATGGCATAAAAAGACAATTTTCTGTAGCTGGCACTCCACAACAAAATGGCGTAGCAGAAAGAATGAACAGAACAGTTCAAAAAATGGCTAGAGCTATGCTTGATGATTCCGGAACACCTGACACTTTTTGGGGAGAAGCAGCACATACAGCGGTAAATATTATTAACAAGGCACATGTTCGAGTAAATAGTGATAAAACTCCATATGAACTCTGGTATGGTAATCCTCCCACTGTGAAGCATTTTAGAGTTTTTGGAAGCAGATGTTTTATCAAAAATAACGATGAAAAACTTGGCAAGTTTGAACCCAGAGCAAATGAAGGAATATTTCTTGGTTACTCCTCTAGGAGTAGGGCATATAAATGTTACAATAAAAGACTCGGAATATTGTTGAATGTATAGATGTTGTTATTGATGAGTCTCCCACAGCTCCAAAAGAAGAAAAACAACAGATGAAGACAATGGTGACATATATCCTTCTACATCAAATAGAAATGATATAGACAAGGAACCCAATGAAGAACCTGAAGATGATTTATCTGAAAAAGCTCCATCCAGATATGTTCAAAAGAATCATCCAGAATCTCAAATTTTGGGAGATAAGGGATCAGGTGTACAAACAAGAAGGACTCTTGTGGGATATTCTAGCTATCTGGAATTTCTATCCACTATTGTAATGTCAATCAAACTAGCAAAGACGAATGTTGGATTCAAGCCATGAATGAAGAGCTTGATCAAATTGAAAAGAATCAACATTGGGAATTAGTACCAAGACCTCATGACAAAAATGTCATTGGAACTAAATGGATATTCCAAAACAAGTTAAATGAGAATGGGATGTTATAAGAAATAAAGCTAGACTTTTTGCAAGGGTATGCTCAACAAGAAGGTATAGACTTTGAAGAAACTTTTTTCTTCCGTAGCTAGACTTGAGCCACACCTTTTTCTTGCTTTTTCAAGCTTCCAACAAATCAAATTTTATCAAATGGATGGCAACTGCTTCAAATGGTGATTTAGAAGAAGAAGTTTATGTAGAACAACTAGGAAGGATTCATTTTAGAAATGATGAAAAACTTGTTTGTAGACTTAAAAGGCTCTATATGGTCTCAAACAAGCTTCCAAGGGCATGGTATTATCGTCTTGACAAATATCTTCATCAACAAGGATTTTCAAAGGGGTCTACTGATAGCAACTTATACACAAAAACTGAAAATGATAAACTATTGATTGTGGTTGTATATGTTGATGACATCATTTTTGGAAGTAATGAAGAATATATGAGTCAGAAATTTGCTTCTGCTATGCAGCAAGAATTTGAAATGTCTTTACTTGGGGAACTAACAATATTTCTTGGCTTACAAGTACAACAAGCAACAGATGGCATATTCTTATCATAAGCAAAATATCTCAAGAAAATCTTGAAGAAGTATGGCATGGAAGATTTCAAACCTTTAAGTACACCAATGATAACCGGATGCAATCTCAGTTCAAATGATGATTCCCCCACGGTGAATCAACCAGAATACAGATCTATGATAGGAAGTCTACTTTATCTCACTGGGACTAGACCAAAAATTATGCATGCAGTTGGGATTGTTGAAAAATTTCAAGCTAATCCAAAAGAGTCTCACCTTTAGGCTGTCAAAAGAATATTCAAATATCTACAAGGAACTCAAGATTTGGACTATGGTATCCAAAGAATGCTGATCTCACTCTTCATGCTTACACTGATGCAGATTGGGCTGGAAATGTTGATGATTGGAAAAGCACTAGTGGTGGTGCATTCTATATGGGGCCCCGGTCAGTATCTTGGTTCAGTAAGAAGCAAAGCTCTATTTTCTTATCTACAACAGAAGCATAATATGTGGCTACCGCATCATGTTGCACTCAACTTCTTTGGATGATGAAAACCTTACAAGACAGTCAAATCAAATTTTCACCTCCTATCTCCATTATGTGTGATAATACAAGTGCCATCAGTACCTCAAAAAATCATGTTATGCATTCCAAGACCAAGCACATTCCCATCAAATATCACTTCTTACGTGAACAAGTGCTTGAACAAAAGGTGAATTTGGAGTATGTTCCATCCAAAGAACAATTTGCTGATATATTTACCAAACCTCTACCTAGGCAAGCATTCAAATATCTTAGACAGAAGCTAGGAGTAGTCTCTGCCATGCAGAGGATCAGATCTGCTTAAATTCAGAAAATTGAATTGGATACGCGGATTTCCTGAAGGACAGTCACGTATATATGTGATTTTATACACAGAAAATTGCGTATGGGTGGTTGCTGACAAAATTTTTCTGGGTCAGCATTCTTCAGCACAACTGTGGTGTTGTTGGGTATCTCTGGTGATGTTTCAGCTCTCATATTTCTATTTCATTCTCTGATATTTGATGAAGATGCCTTGATGATTTGTTGTTGAAAGTGTTCAGGATGCACAAGCTAAGGGGGAGCTTTGTTCATATGGAAAGGATGCATTGTTGGCATTCTAATTATTTTTTGTGGTCTGATCTCATGCTTGAGATTCTTTGATCTTGATTGTATAAGTCCTTTCTGTAATTTGATGAAAAATGTCATGTTGAGACCTATGATGTAAATTGTTATATTTAGTCATGTAAGGACTTCTTCAAATTTGTAAACCCACTTGGTTGGGTAGTTGAGTCAAAACATGTAAACCCACTTGGTTGGGTACTTGAGTCACATATGTAAATCCACTTGGTTGGATCATTGATGTAAGTATGAGTCCTTGGTGATAGGAAAGGTCATAGAGTCATGTACTTCATTGAAAAATATGTTTGAAGATTCAGGGTGAACTCAGGGGGAGCATGGTAACTTCAGTACACATCAGATCTACAGAGCTCTTCTTTCTACAAGAGAAGAAAAACCTTGTTTTGGTTTTGATCCGCCCTTTGCCCTTGATGTCAAAGGGGGAGAGTATCATGGTGTTTGAATAATGGTTATAATCAATGTATCTATTTGTTGTGGTGATCAAACACCATCATGGTTGCCATCAAGTCCAAAGGGGGATATTGTTGGCAATATGATGCAATGTGTTGTCCTTGATGGCAACCTACTTGATGAAGTTGTCCTTGATGGAAACCTACTTGATGAGTTGCCTATGATAAGCAACCTATGTGTTAAATATGTAAGGATGATGTAGCTACAGATTAGTTCAGATGTGACAGAGAAAAGAATTCCAGTAAGTGCCAGA
This sequence comes from Pinus albicaulis, assembly GCA_034641835.2. Classification (NCBI taxonomy): domain Eukaryota; kingdom Viridiplantae; phylum Streptophyta; class Pinopsida; order Pinales; family Pinaceae; genus Pinus; species Pinus albicaulis. Next base: position 188,189 of record JAXQQM020083027.1, on the reverse strand, counting down.
GTAATGATGAACAAGATGTCACAAAGCATATGTGGGTTTGTAAAGGCAAAGTAGCGTATGTACGCAGAAAATTACGTACCAAGTAGCGTATGCCTATTTGCGCTCTAAATTTATAAAACCAGGGGACATGACCATGGTATTGGCCCATAGTATTGAGCGTTGGATTATCTATTTGATCCCGTCCAGGAATACCATCAGCGGTTGAGTGGTTTTGACTCATGGTATTGATAAAGGCTAAATATATATAAGGAGAAGAGGATCATAGTGCAAGGTGTGCATGTGTAAGGGTTGTTGATGAAGAAATTTCTCCAAGAAACATCTACATGAATGAACTTTGTTCTTAATTGATAGATCTGAATCTATGATGCACCCATGGATATGATGAAGGTTCAAGATCTCTAGAAATGATGAATCTCTAGGATGATCTGCAAAATAAATGATGAAGATCTGGCACAAGTCTGATGAAGAAATTGAAGAAATATGGGTAAGTTTATAGATCTGATCTGTTCTGCAAAGTTTATCTTTTTCAGATCTATACGCTATTTTTTCTCGGTAAAAGCGCGTATATACGCGGGTTCGCTTCATGAAAAGCGCGTATGGAATTTAGGGTTTTCTGAAGAATAATATACACAGAAGTATACGCAGGTTGGTGTGTAGAAAAGTGCGCATATACGCAGGTTCAGTGAAGTAAAAGCGCATATGGAATCTAGGGTTTTGCTGAAGTGTGTGGAATGAAATGTCTGATCTGTTTTTCTGTTTTACTACTATCTGTCAAGGATGTCTTCATACAGATCTGGGTTGTTTGATTGTTGATTATGCTGTTGATTATGTTGATTAAAGATCAAGTTTTTGGTTGATTGGTTGATGATTCAATGAATGAATTGATGGGGGAAGAATGACTGTCTAAACAGTTCTGCATGGTTGATAGATTGTCTGAACAGAAATCTGATTTCAGATCTAAATATGAATCTGAAAAAATTCTGAAAGAAAGCATACATAGAAGAATACACTAGTTGGTGAAAAGGAAAGCGCGTGCATATGCGGAAACTGTAAAGAAAAGTCGCGTATTAATTCAGAATATAAAAATTGGTATGCACCGAAGTATACGTGGGTTGATGAGCAGGAAAGCACATATATACGCGGCTTCAGTGAAGCAAAGTAGCGTATGGTATCTGAATTAATGATTGTTCAAGGTTGAATGTGTGTTTGATTATCTACTCTAAAGTCTGGGTTATTTTTGATATTCTGGTTGCAGTGGTATTACTGTTCTAATTGAAGTTTTGGGTAAAGTATGGTTGTTGATGTTAAAGGGTTGTATTGAAGCTGTTTTGATCCAGTATGAAAATTGATGAAACGTGGTCTGCAGTGGATCTGAGGTTTGAAGCCTTCAGTATGAAAGTGGAATCTTTCTGCCAGTAGAAGTTGGTGCTAAGAGCAGGGGGTAGTAGCTCCCTTCCAGGAGAGGCTGATAAATGAGATCAGGGGGTTGGAGCTCCCTTCAAATAGTCACTGGAGAACGAGAGAAGGTTGCAGCCTTCTACAGGTGGGTGCCTGCGTGCTGGTATGAGTCTGCGCCAGTACAAAATTGTAAGAAGTTTTCTTTATAACAAATATTGAAGACAGAGACGACACCAGCGGTGGTTTTCTCCCGAATTGGGTTTCCACCTTAAATACTGGTGTTCATGTGTGTTGCTTATGTGTGATGGTTTATTCTGTTATTACTGCACATTCTTACTACTTACTAAACATCTGTTGAATGAATGATGCAATGATCTAAGTAAAGAATTAAATGCATAATAAGATCTCTGGACATACGTGATTTTACTTAAGGATATCCGCGTGTATACGCGAGTTGGGTTCAGTAAAGTAGCGTATGGTTTTTAAGAAAAAGTAAAAAGTTTTCAGTCAGCTCAAAATACTGATTCACCCCCCGCTCTCATTATTTTTCCCAACACAATGATTAAAAGCTTACCCTCCACCACAATTTGGTACAGGTTTGCATCCACCTCACTCTTGGTGAAGCCAAGTCCAGTGAAATAGTTTTCGATCTGTGTGTACCAAGCATGTGGTGCTTGCTTTATCCCATACAACACTCTTTTGAGCCTGCACACATGCGACTCACTACTAAAGATTTCAAATCCTTCAGGCTGCTCAATGTAAACCTCTTCCTCAATGATCCCATTAAGGAATGCAGTCTTCACATCCATCTAATGAATGTGCCAACCCATCTGCGCTGAGAGAGCAAGGATGGTCCTTATGGAAGAATACCATGCGATAGGTGCAAAGGTTTCTTCATAATCAATCCCCTCGATCTGTGAGAAGCCTCGGGAAACAAATCTTGCCTTATACTTCTTGACGCTCCCATCAACAGCTTTCTTTACCTTGTAGATCCATCTTGATCCTACAACTAATTTACCCACCGGCCTTGGAACAATCTCCCAAGCACTGTTTCTGGTAATGGAGTCATACTCCTCCACCATGGCATCTACCCATGTGGGCTCCTGCACTGCTTCTTCAAAATAAAATGGCTTTGTCACGATACACTTGCTCATAAGAGCCATGTATCCAGTAAATCGGTCAGGTGACTGTCTCTGTCTGCGTTGTGATGTAGGGACTCCTACATTCTGTGCCGCATCAAGCTTTAGTCTCTCAGCTTCTGTGGTATGATTTCCGCCTTTTTTGATGTTTGGTTCTACATGAATTGACTCCTCCACTCCATGAATCTCCTCCTGTGGCTGATCCACATCTGGAGGCTCATCTTTCGGAACAAGCAATTCCTTCATTGCATGCAAGTCTAGCTCCCTCTCAAGCATAGCTCGTGTAGCACCCACGATCATTCTGTTCTTCCTCTCCACGAACCCATTCTATTGTGGGTTATGAGCTGCTATGAGTTCTCTTCGAATTCCTTCTTTGCTACAGAAGTCTTTGAATTCACCCGAGATGTATTCACCACCATTATCGCTCCATAGATCTTTCACTTGCTTCCCCGACTCCTTCTCCACCAATGCTTTGAACTCACAGAACTTTAAGAATGTTTCGCTCTTCTTTTGCATGAAGAAGATCCAACATCTATGAGAATATTCATCAACAAATATAACATAATACTTGTGTTTTGTTGTTGAAGCAACCGAGAAAGGGCCACACACGTCTGTGTGAATTATCTCCAGGATCACCGAAGCACGGTTCTCCTTCTCATGAAAGGTGGTCTTCACAAACTTACCCATAGTACATCCCTTGAACTGATTTGACTACGCAAGAGTACCCTTGGGAAGTCCAGTAGAAATCTGCTGCAAAATATTCAAAGCACCATGGTGAAGATGGCCCAATATCCTGTGCCATAATTCGCCCTCATACCGGCTCACCACTTCTTCTGCTTTTCCCACCATTGTAGCACAACCATCTACCTCCAACTTGTAGAGATTCTTAACTCTAATCCCTATCCTCTTGGTTTGACCCATGGTTTTATGTCGAAGAAAAGATTTTCCCTCACTGAAAACAACATCATAACCTTTGTCGTCCAACATTGCGACTGAGACCAAGTTCTTCTTCAGACCTGGAACATGCATAACATTCTTCAACAAGAATGGATTACTGGACTCCCTCTCAAAGGTAATTGTCCCAATTTTGTTCGCACTGTATTGACCATCGTCGCCCATCTCTATATGCATCTGGAGGTCCTTCTCCTCCAAGTCACTAAACAACTCCCTGTCTCCCGTCATATGGAAAGACGCACCACTATCAAGATACCACACCGATCCCATATAGCTTGAAACCAAGCATACGATCAAAGAGAAATACATTTCAAATTGTGAGGCTAAGGCCTCTCCAGCTACAGCTCCAGCAGCCTTCTTGTTCTTCTTCTTCTGTGGGCAGTTAGTGGTGAAATGCCCATGTTCGTGACAGTGAAAACACTTCACTTTGGAGAAATCCTACTACTTGCCTTTAGCTTCGGATTTTGAAGGAAATTTCTTCCCCTTCCCTTTCCTTGCTTTGGCATCCAAAGCGTAATTCTCTTCATCTTCATTCTTCGATGAACAGCCTTCCCTGGTACCCCGCATTATCTCCTCCTGCACAACCAAAGTTTCTCCCATCCCGGCAGTTTCTCCCATCCATTGACAAAGTCTTTTTAGCTATGCCAACTCTTCGAAAGCCCAAGGAGATCCAAGCTCACCAATTCTTCATCATCAACTGTAATCCCCACACTTCCCAGTTCATCCCTACAGTGGACAAACTTCGTGAGATATTTTGGAATATTGTCGCCCTTCTCCATTTTTATTTTTATGAGCTTGTCTTTCAGCACCAACTTCCTTTGGTTGCTACTGCTTTGGAACAAATCTATCAAAGCCTTCCACATTAAGAATGGAGTGGCTTTCCCATGAAGGCTAGACGCAATATGGTCCTTCACACCTTCCAATAGAATTCTTCTTGTCTTTGCTATCTTCTTTTGCCATGCATCAAGTAATGCAGCATCGCTAGATCTCGGCTTAGGAACATCACTATCGATGAACTCCTTCAGTGCATTATCCTCCAGCACTGCCTCCATCCTATCCTTACAGGCTATGTAATTCGAGCCCCCGTCAAGGGCATACTCCAATCGCAACCCATTGAAAGACATTTCAATGTATACTCAACTTCTGCACCAAGAATTTTATGAAGCAAATTCGAATTGTCCACCAGCACAAACTCAGCAATTCTTCACAATTGCAATCTTCAAGAATTAACACTGCTCTAATACCATGTATAAATTAGTATACGCTAAGCATGCATACATCCAGATTCCCCTGATATCACAATATTTAACTTCTTGCAAAATACAAAATAACTCCACTGTTAATATTTTGCGGAAAATTAATTGCAAACACATGTGAAGCAAAAATAAAAATAGTTGCACATAACACAGTTTCTTAACGGGAAAGCCTGAAGCTAAAAACCCAAACTATCATATATTATGTATCATGGAGATCGGGTAACAATCTCATACAAATCTTAGTACATCAATCTCTCAGTACAATCAATCGTCACACACTAATCAGAATAAATCTGCAAATCCATGCACTGATTTCTTGCCACCTAATAGCCTGCCTCGACTAAGCAATCCCTGCTGAAGAATAGCTCTGAATGAATTCGAATTACCCTTGCCTTGACTACGCAATCCTCATTGGCAAATCCAATGTGTGTGTGGTGCAATTAATGCATCACTATAGTCACAACGGATAGTCCATCTTGCCATTTCACCTATCTCTCCACTAGGTCTCCACTGGAACTGACATGCACTGTAGTTAACGGTTGTATTTGTTCAGTTGATTAATGAGTTATTATTTGTGAATTAATTAACTAATTAATTCACTACACTCTCACTATTGTATCATTCAGTTGGACTAGATACAACTAGCTCAACTGAGTTTAACTCCATTAACTGAGTTAAACTGAATAACAACTCCATGAACTACTCTTCCAACTTTGTCATAAATTTTCCACTTCAGTTCTAACTGAGTCCTCCATGCATGAACCACTAGTAAACCCTAGGAATTGCGTAATTCCTTCAGCTCACTGATTTTCCAAATCTATGCACTGAAATTAAGTGCTCCAAGAGAATAAATTGTTGTTTATTGTCGAATTATTATTAAGAGCTAATAATAATCGACACTTCTATTTTTAGATTGATGATCTATAAATAGACTTCACCCAATATTCTAAAAATAGAATTTCATCTATTTTTCCAACTTGATCAACCATCCACAAATAGCACACTGCAACTTCTGAAATATGATCACCATGTCTAAAAATAAACATAGTCTAAAAATATACTTGCGCCAAAAATAGCCTGCGGGCCCACTTAGTGAAGGCGACTCTTTTCACTAAGCTCATCATCTTGTTGAAGAGTAACCATTTTTGTTGTTTTTTTGTGAAGTCTAAGTCCAAATAATTTTTCATTAATTAGGGGAATTTTGAGGTCTAAAATGGGCTTCCTAAGGAAATTATAAAATAATAGTGGAAATAATAAAATAATATTTGATTACATCACCAAATTTTAGAGGGAAAAAAGAAAAAACTACTTTTTCAATTCGTATTTTCAACTTATCTCCCAAATTTTTTACTCAAATTATTTCGAGCAGGAGTACTCGTTGGATGCAAAATTTAATTCCTCATCCAAGGAGTACCCATGTTGCATACTTTCGATCAATCCTGCTACACAAAAAATTAGAAATACATGAAAAACATGATTGTAATCATGTTTTTTCATGTATTTCTCATTTTTCATGTGGCAAGATCCATTGAAAGTATGCAACATGGGTACTCCTTGGATGAAGAATTAAATTTTTCGTCTAATGAGTATTAAATTTTTCATCTAAAGAGTTGAAAAAGTAGTTTTATTATTTTATTATTTTTTAATATTTTTATCATTTTACTTAAAAAATGGTGAATCATCCCCCATGGTTGACATCATCATATTGAATCTTATTGGTTCTTATAAAGCTTATTTTGGTTGTACATTTTTCTTAGGAGGCCCATTTTAGACCTCAAAATTCCCCTAATGCTTAAAGTGTTATATTCAAACTCAATTGAAAGCAAATCCTTCTTCCCATAAACCAAGTCATATGGAGTGAATCTAGTGGTGGTTTTCCAGGTGGTTTTGTAGGCCCAAGTGGCATCCACTTGTCTATCTTCCCAATCCTTCATCTTGTTGTTAAAAACCTTGGTTAATATTCTTTCCAATGCTCTATTTGTGACCTCTACTTTCCCATTTTATTTAGGGTGATAGGAAGTGGATTCATTGTGCTTGACATGGTTTTGCCTCATGAGATATTCAATAATATTTGATGTGAATTGTTCTCCTTGATCGGTGACTACCTCCCTTGGATACCCAAACTTGTAGAAGATGTTTTCTCTTAAAAATTTGGCCACCTTCTGCTCAGTTGTTGATTTAATTTCCTTTGTCTTAGCCCACTTTGTAAAGTAATCAATGCATACATTGTTGTACTTATTTTTTCCCGATGGTGGATCAATTAGCCCACTAAAATCCATGCTCCACTTGTCAAATGGCTCTGAGGCTACTTTAGGTTGCAGAGGAATTTCATCCCTGAGTGTGGATTTTCCCATCCTTTGGCATTGATCACATTTGGTGGTGTATCTCCTTGCATATTGATGTAAATTGGGCCAATAGTAACCAGCCTATAGAAATTTAAAGGTTGTCTTCTTAGCAGAAAAATGAACCCCATAAGGTCCATCATGGAATGATGAGAGGATTTCAAAACCTCTTCTTCCCTTACACATCTCCTCAAAATCAGATTTGGTCTCAAAGTGAAAGGATCTCTTTTTTTGACAATCTTGCTTTTCTCCTTGGATGACAGATTAGGAGGGAACCTCCCAACAAAAAAGTAGTTGTCTTTTTTAGAAAATCAAGGAGAAAGGATCGATATTGAAAAGAGGTGTTCATCTAGAATTTGATCATCCACCATCTCCTCATTATCTGTAGGTAATGTTAGCCTTGAGAGGAAATCTGCAACCACATTTTCTTTCCATAGTTTGTCAATAATAGTCAAATCAAATTGTTGAAACAATAAGAACCATATAATTATCATGGAATTAACATTAGGCTTATTAATTAAATAATTAATGGCTACATGATGAATATGAACAAAATTTTGATACCTAGTGATATAGTGCCTAAATTTGTTTAATAATGTACTAAAACTAAGAGTTCTTTTTCAGTGAAAATTTAATTCAACTCAACTTTAGACATATTATTACTAGTGAAATAGACAACATAAACCAATTTATCTTCTATGTTTCCTAAGGCTTCCCCCATAGCTTTATCGATGCATCAGTGTGGATATGGAAAAGAAATTCCTAGTTGGGACCCCTAAGGATGGGTGCAGTGGTTAACTTTGCGTTCAACACTTCAAGGGCCACTTGACAACTACTTTTCCAACAAAAATATGAGTCTTTTGCCAGTAATCCAAACAAAAGTGAGTCCACTTTACTAAAATCTTTGATGAACCTTCTATAATACCCAATGAATCCCAAAAAACTCCTGACATCTCTTTGTTTTTTAGGGATAGGGACCCTTTTGATGATGGAAATTTTGTTTGGGTCAATCTATATCCCTTCCTTGGATATGGAATGGCCAAGGATAGTCCCTACATTCATCAACAATTCACATTTCTCAAGGCTCAATGGGAGATTCATTTCAATACATTCCTTCAAATATTTTCATAAATTAGAGATAGATTCCTGGAAGTCACACCCATAAGGAGTATTATCATCAATATATATCTCTACGAAGTCATCAACAAGTTCAACGAATATAATTAAAAATTCCCTATGAAAAGTAGCAAGGGCACTGCACAGGTCGAATGAAAGAACTATATAGGAAAAAGTACCCCAGGGGCATGTAAATGTGGTCTTGTCTTGGTTTTCAGGGCTAATATGGATCTGATTGTATCCACTAAATCCATCCAAGAAGGAAAATAATTTATTTCCTGTAATACCATCTAGGACTTGGTCAATGAAGAGAAATGGAAATTGATCTTTATTTGTGGCCTTGTTAAGCTCTCTATAGTCAACATAGATCTTCCACTTTTCATTCTTCTTTGGGACTAAAACTAGAGGGGACACCCCCTCGCTATCTAAAATGGGGTAGATTAACCCTACATCCACCAAATTTTGTAATTATTCCTTCACAATTCCAATAAGGGTTGGGTTCATCCTCCTCTAAGGTTGGTGCAAATTTTTGCATCACTCTTTGATGTAAATATGATGAGTACAAAACTGAGGGATGCACCCCTTTCATTTCCTTATAGTCCCAAGCAAAAACATCTAGGTGGTTCCTTAGTATATTGCACATTTTTTCTTCTTGTTTGGTCGATAAAGACGGGTTTATATTTAAATTTCTATATGAGATGAACTCTGCAATCTTGACATGTTCTGGACTTGAGTCAACCAATCATAATTCATTCCAAGGACTACTCCCAGATTCTTTCATCAGTTCATCAATTGGAATGGAAGTGGGAGGTTGGTTCTATATGATATGGTCAATGAGGTCATCTTCATTAGGTTTTCCCCCTCATATAACAATATCTATATTTCATATTGGGTAGGGGGTTGTGTGATATAATTCATCCTCTAACCAGAAGGGTAAGTCATGTCCAATAGAAGGATGAGAATGAGGATACAATACTAGTTGTTTTGATAAATTTCCATTCTTAATGGTAATGTTTCTATCCATACAACTAATGTAGGCATCAGCAGTGGCCAAACAAAGTCTTGCTAAGATGAGAGGATAGCCATTAAACTTGATTTTTGTCTGGAGAACCAGGAAATCAGTAGGATACTCCCAAGAGTCAATGGAGACCATAACATCTTCAACAATTCCCTCATGAGCTACTGTGGATTTGTCTGCAAGCTAAATGAATGTGGTGGTCTTCCTCAAATCCCCTTGGACATTGAGCTTTAGCATGGTTTCCCTAGTCATAATATTCATTGCAACCCCAATATCAATTAGGGTATTAGGGACCATAATTCCATCAATGTGCACAGCCACTACTGGGCTGCCAGGGTCTAGGTATTTCAGGAAGATCACCCTCCCAAGCATCAGATCAGATAGTTTCCCAACATCATTTATAGTGGGGGTGTCTCTTTTTCTTCTCACGAGATTTTTAAAACATTTTTCCTTGATAATATAAGGGAATGTATTTAATGGTTTGGAGAAGGGGTATCTTAACACACAAATTCTTCAATTCTCCTAGAATTTCAATATCTTCTAGGGTGTGTTGGCTAGGGTGGATCAACCTTTCAGGAAATGAAGGTGGATATACTTGATGAGCACTCTCTTCCCTCTCTTCTTCAAGTTATTCAGGTAGATAAGGTGGATTATTATCTAGAGCACTCTCCCAAACCGAAGGTTGATCTCCTAGATTTCCACAGCATAAGCCAAATAGGATGTCTCTCCATTGTAGACCTGTCGTGCCTACTTGTTTTTTGGGTTCGGATTGGGTTGAGAAGGCATTTTAGGTTGCTTAGGTGGATTAGGATGAGTGAAATTCAGTTTAGGTTGGGGTGGAGGCAGTAAATAAGGATGTTGGTTGGTTTTATGCCTCCACCCTTATGATGGGTTTCCCCATTATGAAGATTGAGGAGGATATGGATGAAAAGTATGGTTGATAGGTTGAGGAGTATATGAAGGATCATAATCCAAGAAGGAGGTGTGGACCATGATCGATGAGTGGAAGAATAGTGAGGATGGAAAGGTGCATTCTGATTTAGATTATAATAAGTTTAATGTTCACCTTGCATTCCTTGTTGATATTGTTGAGGTCCTTGGGGCCTTCTTTGATTAATGAAACAAAGTTTCTCTAGCCCACCTTCCGTCCCTTGGTATACAAAATTTAGTCCTGGAAAAGAGGGAAATTTGTTTGTTGCATGATTCTCTTCATAGACTAGGCAGACTTCTATGACATTCAATGGGCCCTAGGATGTGTTTTAGTGCATCTAAGGCATAAAACAGCTCATCCCCTCTCTGCTTCCTCTTGCTTCCTTTTTATTTTCATGGTATCCATTTGTAATGAAAAGGTATGTGAAATTTCACTCTTGAAATCCTCCAACATGTTCCCTATCTCATTCTTGATGGATGTTGTCAAGGGAGAGGAACAGACCAAACCTTGACTAGCCCTACCCTTTTTCCTAGCATCCCTAGAGTGATTCTTGAATAAATTTTTGATGTCATCATAAGGAAATTGATAGATATCTCCTCCATATATCATGTTGGGGGTTTACATCTCTTTTTCTCTAATCCATCGAAGTAGGACTAGCTTGAGTGACTTAGGATCAAGGATACATTTGGCCCTCCTATAAATGAGTTGGAATCTTTCCCCATGGTCCTCTAGGGATTCATCAAGTCCCTGAATCATCCTAAATATTTCTTCCTTGTTTCCTTTGGAACTATAATATTCCTTTTACTTTTTATTGAATGCCTATTTCATTTGGGCCTAGGTAGTGATGTTGCCCCCAAGAAAACCCATAAACTAGCACAAGGCTGCATCTTTAAGGGTAGAGTGGAAAAAATTCAGCTTCTGCTCATCATATGCATAGTCATAGGTCCTAAAAACAATAAAAAAATTCAAACATGAATGTGTCAGTATCCTCAGAGGTTAGGCCATGGAAGTGTGGAAGGGCAGTAAGGATTATATTCTTCATTCTAGCCTCTCCATTTGTTTCTCTGATGGGGAAAACTTCGTTGTTCCTGTTTTCAACCATAGTTTGGGTGGTGAAGTGGGTTCTTCTTCTTCCCCAATAGGTTCTTCAAACATTTTAGGTTTCTCACCTTGAGGGTCTTCTAAATCCATTATAGTTAGAGAGAGAAGTTCACATTCATCGAAGAAGAGTGAAGGTTGATTGCTTAATGGTGTGGGAGTTTTTGGAAAGAATTTTTCTTGATTATCCCTACTCGCACGAGGCACGAAATATTTTCTATGTATTTATGTATCACTTTTTTTTCAAAAATTAATGCAAAACAAAAAACAATGCTTAAGCAGAAACAACACTTACTTAGACATTTCCCCGACAATGACGCCAAAAATTGGTGAGCCCTCAACTCAAATTATTAGCCCGGGGACTGTAAAAACTTAGAGGTGACAATGTTATATGCACAGTATGTTGGATTCTACTCATGCCACCCTCAGTCATGTCATTAGATAAAGGTGTTCAAATACCATTCCTCCTACTTAACTATAATGAAATATTGTTGATGAAAGCATAATTGAAAATTGATTCTAACTATGAAAGCGAAAATTCCATTCGTTCAACTTGTAGATTCTAATTAACATTTCATGAAAGGAAAAGGGCTAATATACTTGAAGAAGGAAAGCTACTCTAACTTGCATAATTCATCAAATCAGTAACATAATTTTATGTATCAACTATCTAATTCACACTTTCTTGAGAATCATAAATATAACTTGTATCATGCTTGTGATTAAAACACTAATTCTACTTTGTTTTGCAGTGAGGAAAAATAATGGTTGGAGTGGTCTAGGAGCTTCTCTTGATCATAAAATCACAACTTGGGGTTATTATTCATCTTGAATGAGCTAAGGCTGAAGCGGGGAGTAAAATAGGTGAAGGAAAATGGTGTTATACTCTTGCTACATGTGTTTCTACAGGAGATCTTGTATTGCTATATGAGGACCTGTAATGTTATAGGAGGGATTATGAGAGCCTTCTTTGGGTGGATATGATGTATTGAGGGAATTAGGAGGTGGATAAAAGTAGGAGCGAGTTTAGGAAGGTTTGGAAAGCCTCCTATCCAATCCCAGGACCTCTCAGAGGTCTGTCTTGCACCAGGATGAATGCCCACGGTATCCTAAATTTCCTAGGCAGAGAGACTGTGGAAACAAATTTTTAGGAACATAATTGGGTGATGGAAAGATAATGTGGAGAAGTCCAAATGGAGGTGAAAGAGGTTCCCTCCACTACATATCAACATAACCATGCAACCAACCACATACATACATTTATTGATCACTAACACATTGATATAAACTATGACGGAAAAGATGAGTTGAATTTTAATAACATCTATTTTATTCCATAAGACTACCCTGGTCACTAAACTAACTCCTTAGTTACAAAATATAAAAATGAAGAAATAAAACTAACATCTATCTATTCCCAAGAAATCATAAACAATTTTTTTTGTGCTGATATTGTGAATCCTCCCAACCATTATCCCACAAGAGAGGTGATGTAGAAGCTTGCAATCATAGGTTTTTATAGCTTAACCTCTACTGTAATGAAAGAAAGCTATGAAATGCTTGGAACTAATAACAAAATAAAAGTAAAAAAGAGGGACCAAAGCCTCTGGGTTTGGCCCAAACCCAAGGGTATCAACCCCCTCAAACTAACTCAGATGCAACTTAATAACCAACTTCTCATTACCAAAAAGTAATAGTCTCATACATCACAAGAAATTTAAAAATGAGAATGTCAAATTCTGAGCTCAATAGCTACTCCTAGCTGAATCAAAACTTCAAATCCTAATGATGTTTTCATCTTTTTCATTTATAAAAAAGGGTAGCTGATAGAATCTCCCTTGAAAATAACAATGATTACCTCCTTGATCTCAGAAATGGTGGATCTGGTCCCTCTTGAGCTTCACTTATGCTAGGAGCTACTTAGTTGTCAATGGATTTGAACTGGTGAGAGAGGATGTTGTGATCCAAAGCCAAGTTAGTGAGTTAAGGAGGTTGACAAACCCCCTAGAATCTCTCATGATTGTCTCCATCAAACCTCTACATAGTAAATTCCTAAAAAATGCTTCTATTTCCTGAAATTAAACCACATTAGGCCACATCTATGAAAAACACATTTTAATATTCTTACTAACCAAAATTATAACAAAAAATGTGAAATAATGTGAGAAAAGGATAGTTTTAAGGCTAGACGATGGCATAATGATACTCAAGATATACCTATTGATGGGACTCATCAATCCTAATGGAAGGGAACCCCTTTTTTCAGTGGTCGAGTAAATGCTTTCGTAAGTTTTGCGTAGTTAGGGAAAGACCTACATAGAAATTTATCCTTCCCATGAAGGCATTCTAACTAAAGAAGTGAAGAGGGAGTAGGAAAATCAATGATTTCCTGGACTTTAGGATCGATGCAAGTCCTATCCTTGGACACTACAAATCCTAAAATTCGACTAAATTGGACATAAAAACACACACTTGTGCGAATCTAATCATATGTTATAATTCTGAAAACGTAGGAACATAGATCTGAGATGCAGTGAATGATCCTTACGATGTTTGGAATCTGTAGGCAAATCATCCAAGTAGGGTTGCACTATATAATTAATATTATGGAAAACATAATCTATTTCCCTTTGAAAGGTTGTGGCATTGTTCTTTTGAACAAAAGGAATTTTGCAGTATGAAAACATCGCCCATGGAAAGATTAAGGTGGTATTATGTTGGGCTGATGGTAGAATATTGATCTAATTATAACCAAAAAAGCTATCATAAATGAAAATATTTCACTTCCAGCACAATCGTCAACGATTTTGTCGATGAAAGGGTTCAAATAGTTGTCCTTAGAACAAGCTCGATTGATATCCCTATAATCAAGACTTAATCTAATGGTACCTTACTTATTCATAATGGGAACGATATTCAAAACCCAATCAATTAGAGGAAAAGGATATATAAAACTAGCACACAAAATATTTTCAACATATACTTTTATGGTAGCATCTTTCTTCGGGTGAACTAGATGTAAAAATTGATGTACAAGCTTACATCTGGATAAATTTTAATATTATGTACAAAAATATTTGGATCTATGCCCAACATCTCTTTTTATTTCAAAGCAAAAATGTTGCAGAATTCTTGAAAAAGGTCCTTATAAATCTTGATCTCATTGGGAGAAGAAGATGCACAAATGTGGACATTGTGTTAGTGTTTTTGTGGAAATGGAGTTCTAACTAACACCTCCTTAACAATTGGTTGTTCCCTACAAAGGATCACAAATATAGTTGGTGTTGTTAGTGGATAGACTTAAAAAAAACAAAGGATTGCAAATAGTGAAAACAATGCATCTACAAACATAAACTTAAACAAAAGAGATGAATACAAAACAATGATCAATGGAGAAAAAATTCAACACAATAATGGAAAAAGACTCCCTTTATTGAATTTTGGTGGCAGAATAATAAAAATAGTTGTAGAGAATCATTTGAGCTATAGTGCTTATATATCATTAGCAAGGAGGTCCCTTTCCTCAGTCTCTTCTCAAGTTTCTCCTCTCTCTCAAAAGAAGTGTGAAAACTCTCCAATGGTGGAATCTTTTACTCTCACTAAGATGTTGGATTGATGAGAAGAAATATTGCCAACATGCTAGTGCTCTCACTTCCTTTGCTTAAATAATGAAATGTGGTGTTGCTCTGATAGAAATTTGGCCAACCTAACAATGTATCATGTTTTTCTCTTCCCATGGCTTGTTTATATAGAAAATTTTGAACCCATCTTCCCTCTCTTGGTTCAAGAGTAATAGTGACTCAAGAGTAGGACAAGATCATTCCATTAAGGTTTGAATATCTTTAAGGAGACTACAAGTCTACTTTCCCTTACTAGCCATGTCATGGAATCCTCTCCCCAAGAGTGGGAAGTGGTCCCGGGTTGTTGGGTTCTCCTTTCCTTTGACTGTGCGGCTTTCGAAAAAAAATCCGCACGACCACATATTTATTCCTTTCTTCTAGTGTGCGGTCCAAAATTTCCTTCCACGACCTGAGGAAAAGTTTAATTTTTGTTATTTCCATGGTATCTTCAAATGGAAAATATTGATTTGTACCTTTTTATAGAAAACCTTAAATGTATTTTACAGTGTACAATTTTCTAGCTTTAACAGTTTCCCCTTGATGTATGAGGTTAGGAGAAAGCGTATAACTGAAATACATCACATTTTTCTGTTTTCACTGAGAGTCTGTGTAACATCTTTGAGAGAGAGAGAGAGAGTAACTTTCTGCGGAGATGAGTAGAGGGACCCCTTGACTGAGGAGAAATGTAACCATGCTCTGTAGGAAACCTGAATAAAAAATATTTATAGGAGGCGGGCATATCCCATCCTCATTATGATGACTGGTTGATAAAATCTAATAGATATTGGTTTTGTCAAGTCACACTGTGGTAAGTGACATGCTGATGACTTGGTGATGACAACTGCTGATGCCCTCAAGGGTGTTTTATTTGAAAAAATAGACTACCTAGATGATGTAACTGTATTCTTCAAACATGGGTCAGATCACATACGCCACTTGAAGAATATTTTTGAGCAATGTCGCAAGTACAATATATCTCTCAATCCCAAGAAAAGAATATTTGTAGTGTCTGAGGGTAATATCTTGGGTCATATTATCATAAAAATTGGGATTAAGGTGGACCCAGATAGGGTCAAATAAATCACGCAGATTCCCTACCCAGTGAATAAGAAGGCCATGCAGTCCTTCCTGGGGAAGATAAACTTCATCCGCAAATTCATCTCCAAATATGCTCAGGTTGTCAAACCAATACAGGAGATGGTAAAGAAGGATGTTGTTTATAAATGGGACAAAAGGGAAAAGGAAGCATTTTCACGTATCAAACAAGCGATTATAGAAGCACCAGCGCTATATAGCCCAGATTTCAACAAGGACTTTTTTCTCTATACCTTCACTTCTGAGACACATATTGTAGTTTTACTTATGCGGAAAGATGATATGAACAATGAGCATACTTTTTCTTTCATGAGCGCAATTGTACAAGGACCTAAGCTGAACTACCTCACTATGGATAAACAATATTATGCAATATACAAGGCGGTGAAACATTTTCGACCCTATCTATTGAAGAATCATTGCATTATCTTTGTCCCACACCCAACTGTCAGATCACTGCTCGTTCAAAAAGAGTTGGGTGAAGGAAGGGTGAACTGGATGAATGGTTTGCAGGAATATGACTTAGAAATCAAATCAATTCACGTGATCAAGGGGCATGGTCTCCGTCAACTAGCAACAAAAGCAGTTGACACAAAAGAAGAAGAAGACCCCTTAGGGTGGGAGAAATAAATTGAGATGTATGATATTGAGTGAACCACCCCCACTACCAGCACAAACTCTTGGTACGTGGATTTGCTCCAATACCTTGAGCATGGCACCATGCCCTCCCACTTTTCTGCACGATGGAAGAGGGAAATCATGCTAAAATATCTATCCTATCAGTTGGTGCATAGGGTGATTTTTAGAAAGAATCATAACAGAGTATTGCTTAGGTGTTTGGACGCACATGATACAGAGAAGGTATTACACGATCTCCATGGTGGACCAGCCGAAGTTAATTTTGTGGGAAACACAATGACAGATAAATTCATGCGATTCAGCTTTTATTGGCCAACACTATTCAAATATTCCTATGCTTATGTCCATAAAATTTCAAGTCTGTCAAAGATGTGCCGGCAGGAATAAGAAGTTATTTGCCCCATTGCAGCGTATCATAGTGGAAGAACCATTCCAATAGTGGCGCTTATATATTATTAGTGAAATTTTTCCACATTCATCAAAGCACCATAACTACATTCTCACCGCTACATATTTCTTTACATGATGGACAAAAGAAGTTCCACTCAAATAGGTGAACAATGAATAAGTCGTCACTTTTCTACAACAGAACATCATTTCCAGGTTTGACGTTCCTGCGTCACTTGTTTTTGACAATGCAACGTATTTCTCATTGCTAAAGCTTTATGATTTTGCATTATAAAATGGAATAGTATTAAAGCATTCTGCTAACTACTACCCTCAGGGGAATGGTCTCTCTGAATCCATGAATAAGAACTTGATCTGCATCATTAAGAAGAACATATTCTATGAGAAAAGGAGTTGGCACTCTTCTTTGGTAAATTCTTTATGGGCTGACTGAGTCATGCCTAAGCCTTCCCTGGACACCTCCCCCTACTTCCTGGTATACGGAAAATAAGGCATCCTCCCTCTCGACATCTACTTTCCTGCTTTCTAACTCTCCCAAGAATCCCAAGGAAAATCATGTTTGTTAGTGCAGCAAAGGTTGGACACCCTTCATAAGCTCCACGAAGAAAGATTGAAATCCAAATAAAAAGTTTTACTCCAAATCTGTATCAAAAGGTGGTTCGACAAGAAGTTTGCGGGGAAGAATAAATTTAGTGTGGTGAATTAGTAATGAAATGGGATAAATCCCATGAAGACAAAGGAAAATACACTAAGTTTCAATCCCTTTGGATTAGACCATTCATTGTACACAAGAAACTTGGCCAACACACCTATCGTCTTAAATCACTCGACGGGAAGACTGACTCTCTCTATGTCAATGGCCAAGATCTCAAACATTATTTTCAATGAAAATATGGGGATGTGCCCTACACTATGTACATAGTCTACTTTTGTTGGGTTTTTTTTATTCTTGTTGTTTTCTTTGTTTCATGTTTTCATCTCTCTTGTGAATAATTTGTTTTCCTTGTGTTGGCTTCTAAGATTGTGTGTGTGGCTAAAGTCTAATGAGCTTTGTGACATTTCAACAATTGGATAGCCTTTGGTCCACATTTCTCGTATTGGTTATGTCTTTTGGTCGATGAATTTCCAATGAAAAATATGATCCTCCTGTAAGAAGAGACTTGGGAAAACCATGAAATCGTCTCTATCCAGTAAACCTTGTGCCCATATTCAGTTCTTTTGTTTTGGTGTTTTCATGTTTATCCAATCAGTAAAAGGGAGGAGAAGGAAATCTAAATGAGAAAAACTAAATCAGAGGAACCTACACACTTCACTAAAGTAACAACCAGTCCTCCTCTCAATAAGTCGAGATCCTTCTTCCACCAAAAAATAAATAAGAGATAATTCACAATACTATTTTCAAAAAAAAAAATGAAAAAGAAGAGAAAGACTTCATGTGCATAGAGGTAAAGAAAGAAACTTCGTCGGGGTATTGTTCATAATCACCGGCAGCGGAGCAATGTTTGTGTTCTTGAAGTGACTCCGTCGGGGTACTGTCCAGGCCTGTTGGCAATGGAGAAACACCAAAGATGAAAACGTATATTCTGGAAATATTAAACTCGTGAGCTTCATTACCCTCCCCGTGTGTGAAACTTCGTGATAAATTTGAATCATTTTTTAGTTAAATTGAAGTGGCATGATGGGGACTTAGTCTATTCACTGGGTAAGTGGGGAAACCAAAGTGATCTGCACGATGAATTGGTACTCCCCTAAGAACTAAGGCCTTGAACAAAACACGTTAACTAAAACAAAAGAGTTAGAATCCTACCTAAATGTGTCGCCAAATGTTGTAGCCGCTACAAAACCCTCCAAAATTTTAGCCTAAGCCAAATTTCGGAACCTTCCTTGGTCTTGTTCATAACTGTCACAAAATTTGAAGTTCATTTCATTTCTTTTCTTAATGTTTTGTGATCTTCTTTGAAAGATAGGCAAAGTGTCATATTTTGGCATGTTTACTATCACAGTGAATGTATGCGCTTGGTCCAGCGGTTTGAAGAGGCCATATTTTCATAAATGAGTTGTTTTAACCTTGTAAGTATCCATCGCCCTCATTTCCAAATTTCTGAGCATCATCGAATAAGTGTCGTCACGATCATCATAAAGTGTGTCTTTGTTGTCACACTTGTCATAACTAGTCGTAAAGCTATCACATATAGGATAATTCTTTGTTTAATTCTTCAAATATTCCAAGTGTGTGATCATATTCGAAGTCCATCACTTCAATCTCACCAGTCCCACACTTAGTCATTTTCCGGAAAACTTCCCGACCGAGAAACTTAGCTTCTTCAGGCCTCCCCTGAGTTGTGCACTGCGCAGTTTCAGTCCTCTGGTTATGACATCTCTGACTAGCACTATTAAGTGCATAGTACTGGCCTCCAAAGTCTGCTCCATTGAGAATTTTTTTTAATCGAGACCCAAAATTGACCTCCGGAATTGCGTAATTAAGGCCTCAATTCTGGCTTGAAATGCACACTTCATGACTTAAAGACACAAGCTTATCCCCTAAGATTTAGAAATGTGTTGTGTAGTCACCCAGACCTCCTTTACCTCATGAACTATGTAGTTATCATTCCCAACTCACATCCCTGCTGCATGTCCCTCCTGACCCTGAAAACTATGCAGTCATGTCCCTTAGCCTAGCCTAAACTACACAATGCACAGTCTCAAGGCTCAAGGTTTCCCCCTTCTTGCCTGAACTCTGAAGCTGCAGATTTACTTAGTCTCCTTTCCCAGCCTGTCACTTGTCATGAGCTCAGTTCATGGATCAAAATGCATCATCTTAGGCTAGGAGTTTTTGGATTGATGTCATCCAATCATGAGTGAATTATAGGAACAAGTGACCAATCAAGTCATGGTGAGATGATAAAGGAGGAGAAGGAGGAAATCATGATCAAACAAACTCTTACAACTAAAATTACAATGTGATTGATTAAGAGAAAGCGAAGGAACACTAGTTTGTGACCATTATACAAGACTTAAGATCATTGAAGACTCCCTATCACCAAAGCTTGTGGAGGAGTAAAGTAGATATATTTCATAAATACACTCAACTCTCAGCAAAAACTATGGCTTGAAATCTCCATGTCATCAAGCAGTCCATGTCAGTAGTGTCATGTCATGTCATGAGTGGTAATATCACCATATCGCTATTTTATAACATGTCCATTGTGATTAAATGTATTGTAAAGTAGAACTCCAAAGGACACCCGTGAATGCAAATATTCATGTAAGTTGAAAATTCATGGGAATTCAAATAGTCATGAGGGTATTCAAAGAGTCACCCTTGGTTATATATACTCCCTCATTGTATGAGGAAAGGAATTTTCACCTTGGCTTCACCAGCAAAGAAATAGAGAGAATATCTAGTTCTTTTGTGGAGCAATGATCTGAAAGGAGTGTATTATTTCTGTTATGCTAACTATCCTTTTAGTAATATAAACATGTAAAATTTTTCTCCATAAGTTTTCTTAAGGAATGAGTGTTTTAACCATGAAACATAGATGAATTAGTGAACTTTAAGAATGAAAATAAGCCTTAAAAACACTAAACAACAATGCATAACTGAGAAATGCAATCACACATAAGTTTTACACAGTAGGCGTGATGAAGAAGTTCACCCCTCCTGGGCTACATCTACTGGTCCAGTTCCCAATGGCATGTCCCTCTTTGTCATTATTCTCAAAATGTAAATTTCATGTGTTTACGAACCTCTAATGGTTGTTTTCTTCACACCAATGGCTCCAGAATGCTCAAATTAGTCTAGATAGACTCTTGTTTCACCAAAATTGGTCGAAAATTGACCTCCCAATGCATTTTTCCCAATGACAGCAAGAAAAGCTCCACTAAAAGTGGAGATAGGCACTTAAATGCAGTTAAATTTAATTAAAACCCTAAATTTAGGGTCGGCGCTATAATCTCCACCGGATAAACCGTTAATTTTAATGTAAAGTGGGCAGGGTGGTCACATGTCGACCCCCCACCATATGCGTTGTTACCGTTTGAAACTCTGCATGTGGCATTGGAACCATAACTCTAGATTCCAGAAAACTGTGGCAATTAAAACCATTAAACTGCTCCATGTTACCGTTATGTTTTTCTACGCCGGAGTTTACGTTTGTTATAACCGTCGTCTTAACCTTATCAGTAGAATACATGTGACTGGGTTAATATCACCGGTGGTTACATCTTATACTGAGGGTTATGATAACCATTTTTTGTTGCGGTTTATACCATGTGAACAAGCCTTTGGGGCCACCAGCGGGTTGGGACCGCTGGCGGTTCCCTCCCCCATATACAAAACATTAACACTTTATTATAATGAGGATGCCCTATAGGGTAAGAAATACCTCATAGGCGGACTGGTCAAGCCGTTCACACCCATGCCCGAGGTCTCCGGTTCGACTCCCGTGGCCTTCAAAAAAATTTAATACACCCTCCTGAGGACATGTGGCAGCCTCCAGGCTTGCCACGTGTCACTCATCCGACGGCTCAAAAAAATCATCCAACTGTTAAAAACTCTTCTATGTACCACTAAATCAACGACCCACAACATGCCACGCGACGCAATCCTGATGGTTGCGAGAAAAGGGAATATTCCCTAGAATATGCCTGTTGACTATACCTGCATGCTGGCTAGGCATCCAGTCACAAAAATTTGTGTTGTTTGGGAAAACAGACAAAACACGATATCTTCATCATACGACATCAGTTTTTCAAACCATTCGTGGTGCCAGAATCACAATGACGAGACCTTTTTGGTCATTCAAGTTTGGACATGTTTCAAGAACTTTCAATTTTGAGCATAACGCATGATCTCCTGATCAAGCAAAGAGTGGCTCCAATGCTCCACTAATGGAGCTAGTGATGTTCATTGTATATATGTGTCTCTAAGCTTTTACTTAATAACAAAATCCTACCAAGGCCAACATGTTCTTCATGCATGACTTATGAATTTTTGTATTACTATTATGTATATGTTTATACTTCATGTTTCTTGTTCACATGTACTAAGATAGTTGAACTATTTCAGTATTTTAGTGCTTATCTTGGTGAGAATGCATTGTAATGGTTATAATTGTTGTCTCATCCTTGTGGAGAATGTGTTGTATGTATAAATTTGCTGAATAATGATTAATTATCCACCGAGACTATCCTGATCACATACAATTCGAATTTATATGCAACACATAATCTCTTCCACTCAGATCATCAAACATGCGGAAATAAAATCAAGCGATAACACATCAAATCATCATACACATTAACACAGTATGTATGGGGAAAGCTTATAGCTGAAAAACCCCGCAGCTATTGTGTATATTATAATGGAGAAATCATGTAACAAACTCAGTACAATACTCCTCACAAGTACTCAGTACTTTCTCATAAAGTTACACACAAACTAGCTTGGTTTTGAACAGGTTACCGGTTCAAAACTCACCACTAATTTCCTTGCCTCTATTGCGCAATCATGGCCTGTCTATATAGAGATCCAAGGTTCGAATCTCCTTGGCTTGACAGCACAATCATCATGGGGAATTCCTCCAAGTGTGGTGCAAATCTCATGCACAATTGATGTCGCCACTGATAGCTAACTCCACCCTTTCATCTACCTCTTTCACTGGTCTCCACTGAACTGTCCATGCACTGTAGTGAACTGATGTGTTCTTGAGTTGAATAATGAGTTACTAATTAATGAATTAAATAATATTTAATTCACCCCACTCATTACTAGTTGATTAGCTAGTTAAACTAATCTCAACCAGTTCAACTAAGTTAAACCGAACACAACTCCACCAACTGTCTCATCAACTCCACCAAACTTCTGCCACTGAAGTCCTAACTAAAGTCAACCATGCATGAGCTCACCAAACCCCTAGGAATAGCGTAATTCCTCTGTCAGATGCATGAGCCACTTCCAAGGCTCGAACTGAAGTGCTCCAAGAGAGTAAACTGAAGTTTATAGTCCAAATATTATTAATGGTAAATAATATTTGACTTCCCTATTTTTAGGATAGGCAGTCTAAAAATAGACATCGAC
Source organism: Pinus albicaulis (assembly GCA_034641835.2). Taxonomy (NCBI): domain Eukaryota; kingdom Viridiplantae; phylum Streptophyta; class Pinopsida; order Pinales; family Pinaceae; genus Pinus; species Pinus albicaulis. Next base: position 165,096 of record JAXQQM020083027.1, on the reverse strand, counting down.
CTATAGGTCAAAAAATAGAGGTCCATCTATTTTTACCAACATGACCAATACTCCAAGAATAACATACTGCAACCCCTGGACCATGCTCCATATGTCTAAAAATAGACATAGTCTAAAAATAGACTTTGCGCCAGAATTTGCCTGCGGGCCCACTTAGTGAAGGCGACTTCATTCCACTAAGCTCCATCATCTTGCTGCATTCTCAACACTCCCTCTCAGCAAGATATGGATTATCTGCAACCCCTATCCTGCCTCTGTGGAATTCGAACTTGCTCATGGTGAGCGCCTTCGTCAGGATGTCGGCATCCTGATCCTCCGTGGGAACATATGAAAGCATCATGATTCTCCGCTGAACACAATCTCTGATATGATGGTACCTGATGTCGATGTGTTTGGATCTATCATGGAATACTGGATTAGCCGAGAGTTTAATGCAACTCTGGTTATCACAATAAATCACTGTAGGCTCCAAATGCAACCTGAACAAACCTGCGAGGATCTTCCTCATCCAAATAGCCTCACATGCATCCAAGCTAGCTGCCATGTACTCGGCCTCTGCTGAACTGAGTGCCACGGATCTCTGCTTCCTGCTGTACCAGGAAACTGCTGTCGACCCAATGCTGAAAACTCCTCCAGAAGTACTCTTCCGGTCCGTTGGACTCCCTGCCCAATCTGCATCAGTGAAGCCAGAAAGCTTCACTCCATCCTCCTGTCTGTACCATAGACCATATCCCGATGTGCCTCTGATATAGCGCAATACATGCTTGCCCGCCTTCCAAAAGAGCTTGGTAGGCTTAACCATAGCTTGCGAAAGCTGGTTAACTGCATAGCATATATCGAGTCGTGTATTGACCAAATACATAAGCGACCCCACCAACTGTCGATAGACAGTGGCATCCACTACCTCCGCTGAAGTAGCATCCTCCTTCCTCCAACCACCAGGAAGAGGAGTGTCAACAGGCTTGCGGCCTTGCATGTTGAACCTCTCCAGAATCTCCCGAGCATACTTTCCCTGAGAAACAAACAGTCCTCCGCTGCGCTGCCAAATCTCCAATCCCAGGAAATAATGAAGGATGCCCAAGTCCTTCATCTCAAACTCTCGTGCAAGATCCTCCTTGCATGAAAGTATCAACTGCTCATCGCCAGTCAAAATCGGATCATCTACATACAGTACGATGATCAACAGCTTCCCCTCCACCACAATCTGGTACAGGTTTGGATCCGCCTCACTCTTGGAGAATCAAAGCCCGGTGAAGTAGCTGTCTATCCGAGTGTACCAAGCACGAGGTGCTTGCTTCAGCCCATACAGTGCTCTCTTGAGTCGGCACACATGCGACTCACTGCTGAAGATCTCAAAACCTTCAGGCTGCTCTATGTACACCTCCTCCTCAATAACTCCATTGAGGAACGCAGTCTTCACATCCATTTGATGAATGTGCCACCCCATCTGCGCTGAGAGAGCAAGGATCGTCCGTATGGAAGAGTACCTTGTGACAGGTGCAAAGGTCTCCTCATAATCGATCCCCTCGATCTGTGAGAAGCCACGGGCGACAAATCTCGCCTTGTACTTCTCCACACTCCCATCAGCCGCCTACTTCACTTTGTAGATTTATCACGAACCCACCACTGATTTCCCCTCCGGTCTTGGGACAATTTCCCATGCACTGTTCCTGACAATCGAATCATATTCTTCGATCATGGCATCAACACATGCGGGTTCCTCCACAGCTTCCTCAAAAGAGGATGGCTCCATCACGACACATTGACTCACAAGAGCCATGTATCCATTGTACCGATCCGGTGACTGCCTCTGTCTGCGCTGTGCTGTAGGTGGTCCTACAACCTTCTCTGCATCTCGAACCAGTCGCTCAGCTTCTGTAGTGCGCATGCGCCCTCTGATGGTTGGCGCTGCATGGGTGGTTTCTTCCACCTCTTGAACTTCCTCTTGTGGCTGATCCACATCCGGAAGCTCCTCCTTAGGAACTAACAGCTCATCATCTACATGCAAGTGTAGCTCCCTCTCAAGCGAACACTGCATGGCTTTCTCCTCCTGAAATTTTATATCCCATCGCACAACAGTCTTTCGACTCCTCAGCGGTTGGATCCAGCTTCCTTCTCGCATCCTTCGTCACATGTATGTAGACAGGAGAACCAAAGATCCGCAAATGGGAAATATCAGGCCTCTTGCCAGAATAAGCCTCCTCCGATGTACTCATGCCAAGAACCTTGTGAGGACAACGGTTCTGCACATACACTGCTGTATTGCATGCCTCAGCCCACAAGTGAAGGGGTAGGCCCTGATCATGCAACATCGCCCGTGCAGCACCCACGATCGTTCTGTTCTTCCGCTCAGCCACCCCGTTCTGTTGTGGGTTATGGGGTGCGATGAGCTCTCTCTGAATCCCTTCTGCACTGCAGAACTCCTTGAATTCAGCCGAGATGAATTCACCACCGTTATCACTCCTTAGAGCAATCACCTTCTTCCCCGACTCCTTCTCGACCAGTGCTTTAAACTCACAGAACTTCGCAAATGTATCGCTCTTCTTCTGCATGAAGAAGATCCAGCACTTTCGAGAGAAATCATCAACAAAGATCATGTAGTACTTGTGCTTTGTTGTCGAAGCAACTGAGAAAGGACCACACACGTCTGTGTGAACTCTCTCAAGGATCGTCGTGGCGCGACTATCCTTCTCGTGAAAGGTGGCTTTCACATACTTCCCCAAGGTACACCCCTTGCACTGATCTGACTGCGCAAGAGTGCCCTTAGGAAGCCCAGTAGAAATCTGCTGCAAGATCTTCAAAGCTCCATGGTGAAGGTGGCCCAATCTCCTGTGCCACAGTTCGCCCTCATCATCCCGGCTCACCACTTCTCCCGCCTTGCATGCCATAGTTGCGCAGCCATCTACCTGCAACTGATAAAGGTTCTTGGTTCGAACCCCTATCTTTCGGGTCTCTCCAGTAGTCTTACTGTGCAGGAAGGCTTTTCCTTCGATGAAGACCACATCATACCCCTTATCCTCCAACATCGCCATAGAGATCAAGTTCTTCTTCAATCCAGGTACATGCATAACATCCCTCAATACAAAGGGTTTACCAGACTCCCTCTGAAAGGGTATGGTACCGATACCAGTCGCACTGTATCTACCATCATCGCCCATCTCGATGTGCACACCCAAATCTTTGTCCTCCAGATCTGAGAACAAATCCCGATCTCCCATCATATGAAATGATGCACCGCTGTCCAAGAACCACACCGATCCCATCACACTTGAAACCAAGCATGCGATCAGTGAAAAGTCAAGCTCGAACTGTGAAGCCAAAGCTTCTCCATCTGCAGATCTTCCCGCTTGCTTTTTCTTCTTCTTCTTTGGACAATTGGTAGCATAATGTCCGTGATCATGGCAGTGAAAACATTTCACTTTCGCCATATCCTGCTTCTTGCCCTTAGCTCCAGAATGAGAGGTTTTCTTACCCTTCCCTTTCTTAGCTTTGGACACCAAAGCGCAGTTTTCTTCATCAGCTCCCTTTGATGAAGATCCATCTCTAGTAGTCCTCCTTATCTCCTCCTGCATGAGATCCGCCCAAAGGCGCTCCCATCCCGGCAGCTTCTCCCGACCATTGACACTATCTTGATATGAGTGCCAAGCCTTCGGAAGACCAAGGAGAGCCAGGTCGACCATGTCCTCGTCTTCTACAGTCACCCCCACATGTTCCTGAGCTTATCTTTGAGCGCCAGCTTCCTTTGGTCACTCTTACTCTGGAATAGATCCGTCAAAGCTTTCCACATTAAATATGGAGTAGCCTTTCCATGCAGGCCGGATACAATATGATCCTTGACGCCCTCCAACAGGATCCTTCGACACTTCGCCATCTTCTTTTGCCATGCTTCGACTTCAGCAGGATCAGTGGGCTTTTGGACATCCGTATCTACGAACTCCTTCAAACCATTATCTTCTAATACTGCCTCCATGCGATCCTTCCATGCAACATAATTCGAACTGCCTTCAAGAGCATATTCGAGTCGCAAACCGTTGAAAGACATTTTCAACACCGACACCAAGAAAACAAAACTACTGCAAAATTTCGAATTCCACCTCAAAGCTCAATCGCTCTAGATCTGTGAGAACAAATTATTTCTAGCACAGAGATTGATTGCAATGGGCGTTTACCAGACCTTTCACTTTCCGAAGAAAGATGAATCCGGAGGCTACCTGGCCCGCATGCAGACTCTGTCTACCGAAATAAGTTTGTAATCACTGTGATGATCAATCTCAGCTTCAATAGCTCTGATACCATGTAGAAATTTGTTGAATAATGATTAATTATCCACCGAGACTATCCCGATCACATACAATTCGAATTTATATGCAACACATAATCTCTTCCACTCAGATCATCAAACATGCGGAAATAAAATCAAGCGATAACACATCAAATCATCATACACATTAACACAGTATCTATGGGGAAAGCTTATAGCTGAAAACCCCGCAGCTATTGTGTATATTATAATGGAGAAATCATGTAACAAACTCAATACAATACTCCTCACAAGTACTCAGTACTTTCTCATGAAGTTACACACAAACTAGCTCAGTTTTGAACAGGTTACTGGTTCAAAACTCACCGCCAATTTCCTTGCCTCTATTGCGCAATCCAGGCCTGTCTATATAGAGATCCAAGGTTCGAATCTCCTTGGCTTGAAAGCACAATCATCATGGGAAATTCCTCCAAGTGTGGTGCAAATCTCATGCACAACTGATGTCGCCACTGATAGCTAACTCCACCCTTTCATCTACCTCTTCACTGGTCTCCACTGAACTGATCATGCACTGTAGTGAACTGATGTGTTCTTGAGTTGAATAATGAGTTACTAATTAATGAATTAAATAATATTTAATTCACTCCACTCATAACTAATTGATTAGCTAGTTAAACTAATCTCAAATAGTTCAACTAAAATAAACAGAACACAACTCCACTAGCTGTCTCATTAACTCCACCAAACTTCTGCCACTGAAGTCCTAACTGAAGTCAACCATGCATGATGCCATCAAACCCTTGGGAATAGCGTAATTCCTCTGTCAGATGCATGAGCCACTTCCAAGGCTCGAATTGAAGTGCTCCAAGAGAGTAAACTGAAGTTTATAGTCCAAATATTATTAAGGGTAAATAATATTTGACTTCCCTATTTTTAGGATAGGCAGTCTAAAAATAGACATCGACCTATAGGTCAAAAAATAGAGGTCCATCTATTTTTACTAACATGACCAATACTCCAAGAATAACATACTGCAACCCCTGGACCATGCTCCATATGTCTAAAAATAGACATAGTCTAAAAATAGACTTTGCGCCAGAATTTGCCTGTGGGCCCACTTAGTGAAGGCGACTTCATTTCACTAAGCTCCATCATCTTGCCGCAATTTCAACAATGGGATAATAGCACCTCTAACAACATTATTGAAGAAAGATGCATTTTCATGGACTCCTCAAGCAACTAAGGCCTTTGAACATCTTAAAGAGGCAATGTGCCTAGCACCGGTCTTAGCTACGCCAGACTTCACAAAAACCTTTATTGTGGAATGTGATGCCTCAGAAAATGGAATTGGTGTTGTTTTAATGCAGGAAGGAAGACCCATTGCTTTTGAAAGTCATCCAATCAAAGGAAAGTATTTACAGAAACCTATTTATGAGAAGGAAATGTTAGCAATACCGCATGCACTAAAGAAATGGAGAACTTACCTAATGGGAAGACACTTCAAGGTAAAAACTGATCATGATAGTCTTAAACACTTTTTGGAACAAAGACTATCTTCAAAAGAGCAAAAAAAATGGGTCACAAAGATGTTGGGTTATGACTTTGAAATAATCTACAAAAAAGGAAAGCTTAATGTTGTTGCAGATGCACTCTCAAGAAAGAATGAAGAGGTGGAAGCATTGCTTTTTGCCATTTCTATTATCCAACCAGATTGGATAACCGAATCAAGAGATGAATGGAAGAAGGAAAAAGATGTATGGACACTCATTCAAAAGTTGCAATAAGATCCTAGTACATCTAATACATTTAGTTGGAAAAATGATTCATTATGGTACAAAGATCGCTTATATCTTTGTAAGAATTCCCAACTAAAACAAAAGATTCTTCTGGAATTGCACACTTCTCCTTTAGGAGGACACTCAGGATTTTTAAAAACTTACCACAGGGTGAAGAAAGAATTTTTTTGGGATGGCCTTAAATCTGATATTCAAAAGTTTGTGGCGTAATGTTTGGTTTTCCAGTAGAATAAAGTTGAGACAATTAAGACCCCGGGACTTCTACAACCTTTATCCATTCCAAGTCAACGTTGGGAGGAGATTTCAATGGATTTTATCACAGGTTTACCTAAGTCCGAAGGAAAGAGTGTCATCATGGTGGTAGTTTATAGAATTACCAAGTATGCACACTTTTGTGCATTATCTCATCCATTTAAAGCAAGTACAGTTGCTACTACATTTATGGACAAAATTATAAAAATCTACACAAAGAACCCAAGGGCGGTCATGGAGCGGGAGCGATCCCAATTTTACTAGAAATTTTTGGACTAGAGTTATTTTCTTGTTTGGGTACTGCTGTTCTGGATAAATCATTCTTGCGGACAAGACTGATCTCCCTAGTGTCAGAAGACAATCTAGCAACAAACGAACAACTAAGTTTTTCTTTCTCTAAATATATTCGTTTTACAAATAAATGCTATGAAGGTGTCAATCCTACCTTATATCCAAATGCTTATTTGTGGTCATAGTGCTTTCGTCGCAACAATAATCCTTCCATCGCAACAAGAGTCCTTTCGTCGCAACAACAGTTCTTTCGTCACAAGAAAGTGTCGTCTTTCGTCGACCTGCAATCACAAACAAGAAAATATCAATAGCACCTGTATAACAAATAATCATAAAACATACCTATCATAGTGATCAAGGAATCTATGAAATAAATGATCAAACGACAACTTATTGAAATAAACAATCGAATGACAATTTATTGAGAAAAACAAAACTTGATTGTATTAATCTTAAAATATACAGAAGAACCTTACAACCTTAGCCTTGATGTTTGAAAGGCCTTCCCGGGGTCTGAAGCAGGAGTCTCCTCTACTTTGATAAGTCTTGCACTCCTCCTCTAGGAGCACAAAGAGGTATGTGATCTTTCCTCTCAAAAGCTCAGCAGAAAGAAGTCTAAATCTCAACAGCACTTCAACTCAATCACGCATAAACCTTGAACTCTAATTCTCAATCTCCAAAAACTAACCATTTGAGGCTACCCAATGCTTCCTTTTATAGAGCAGATGAGGAGGTTAGGATTCCACCTTTGAAGGGATAGAATCCTCCTTTAAAGGGATAGACTCCTCACATCAAGGGATTAGTTCCTTAAGGTGAGGGATACATGCACCTTATCAAAGCGTACTCATCCCCAAAAATTCTCATCTAGAACCTTCTAGAATTGACCTCAAACCAAATTTTTAACTTTACTTTCTCACCTTTTTGAGTTTGGAGGGGGTACGCCGGGCAGCTTCCCATGTTACATGCGTACCAATTCTTTCAAAAGTTTTTAGTTTTTCTCTTCTTTTTTCAGTGGCTTGACATGAGGATTAAAGGTTGTAAGACTTGGTGCAGAGGAGGCAAGGAGTGTTAATGAGCCATACAGCTTAGCATGTCAAGGTGACAGCTTTTTAGTGCAACAGTTTGGGTACTCAATTAGCTCATAGCTCATCTTATCATCCTCAATCCGATGGTCAAACCGAGATAGTAAATAAATGTTTGGAAGGATATCTTCGTTGTTTTGTATCTGATAAACAAACACAATGGGTCAAGTGGTTACCTCTCGCTGAATGGTGGTATAACACTTCCTTCCATACTGCAGCAAAAATGACCCCATTTATGGCACTTTATGGATATCATCCATCATCCATCACATCATCTTTAAGGGAAAATTCGAAGGTTCAAGCAGTGGAAGATCACATCGAGCATCAGCAAGAAGTTCTCCAACTCTTAAAGGATAACCCGAATTTGGCACAAAATCGAATGAAACAACAGGCAAATCAACATCATAGCGAGAGAAGTTTTGATGTAGGAGATTGGGTATTTTTACGGCTACAACCATACAAACAAATGTCCCTCAAGCAAGCAAAGAAGGATAATAAATTATCGCCAAAGTACTATGGTCCTTACAAGGTGTTGCAAAAGATTGGTACTATTGCATACAAATTGGAGCTTCCTGCTTCTTCGCGAGTACATCCAGTTTTCCATGTTTCATGCTTAAAGAAGGTTATAGGTGAAAATCTTCCAGTTCAAACAATATTGCCAGAACTTGATGAGGAAGGAAAATTCATATTGGAACCAGAAGCGGTCATGGAAACAAGAACTCGACAACTACGGAATCGATCAATTTCAGAGTATCTCATCAAGTGGAAGAACTTACCCACCGAAGATTCTACATGGGAGGATGAGAATTTTATACAGAAGCACCCAGAGCTACTCAAGCGTTGAGGACAACACTTTTTTGAAGGAGAGGGGCATGTTAGGTCCCTATATTACTATTATAGTCCTTTATTGTTGTTATTGTAACCCCCTTATTGTTATTATTGTACCCCTGTAACCCCCATATTGTTATTATTGTGCCCTTAAATTATTATTGTTAGGTCGGCTAGGATTACATTGTGGCCCCACTAGAATTACATTATGGCCCCATGGACTCCTATATATAGAAAGAAGGTTTTTTAATTTGTATCATCCAATAATTTTTCATTCATGTAATGTATTGGAGGTTTCCCCCTCAAAGTGGCTTATTTATAAGGCATTGATATCTCTTTCCTTCTATTTTTGGACATAGTTTCTCAACACCCAACCCCTAAGTTTACCTATAATTTCAATGAATTAAACCCTTAGTCGCTCCCATGGAAAGGCCTCCATATGACCAGAACCTTATAGTCACTCCCACAATTCCTACAAGGGAGGTACTGCAGTGTTTTTCAACCATTTTCCTGCCAAAGTCTGCGAGATTTAAGCCATTTTTTCAAGGCTAGTCTCCATGCCACTCCCCAAAACTTGATGAGACTTTCCAAGAAAATATATGACACCAAGAAAAATATTCTAACAAAAATATTGATTAAGTAATTGACCCTACCAAGCCTAACCATGATAGCAATTTTGTCAAATATATCATGAACATGTAATCTATAGGTCATAATAACATATTTGAGCTTAGGGGTCTCATACTTATTTGAGAATCACTAAGAAGCATTGATTCATTATCACATTAGCTTGATTATCATCTATTATGTCATATATTCATTGTTCATTCATTTACAAATGAAAAAATGATGATATCCATACATCATCACTGTCATAAAACATACTCATAACTAACATATAATAAACAAATATAACATGGATATGACAACCATAAAATCCACATATAAGCCAATACATTTACACATGAAATACCAAGGACAAATGGCTCCTATTAATGAATGCATGAACCAACCCGGTATGCGACTCCTAGGAACCACCCGACCATAGATTGGCTGAACCAAATCTCTCTTCATCCAATCACCCTTGTTCCATATTCAAATCATGAATGTGGGATTCATAACCAAAATCAACCAGGGATTCCTGAGGCTAAGCCACCCCACCCTAATCAATAGAACCAGGCTTTACCGCAATCGTCATCGGGTCACTAGGCCCTAAACAATAACATACACTACCAGGATTTATGGTAATCTCCACTGGATCACTAGGTCATAAACAAGCATGGATGCCATCATATTTCGCCACCTACACCATGAGGAATGTGCATGTCTCCTAGTCTCTAGGCTTTACCGCAATCCACACCAGATCACTAGGCCTTAACTGAGACTCTAGCCTTTGGTCTTTACCACAATCTACATCGGATCACTAGTCCCTAACTGAGACTCCACCCTCCAAGCTTTACAGTATAACCCACCCCAGGATTCCTAGGCCTGATGGAGAGAACCCACCTCTATGCTTTACCTTATATCCTGCCATTCACTCATCATTGATTGCTAGAACCATCGAGGCAACAAAAAAATTTCCTTTACCACAACCCATAACGTGATTCAAGGGTTATTAGGCCATGTGTTCTTTTTTTCAAATACAACCTCACTCCATTTTGAATCCATATGACAATCCAGCTCAACCGAACCATGAGAACCCATCACACCATGGCTATCCGGAAATAGCAAGGCAAGGCTGAAGAACACTGTCACAACTAAAAAAACCCATGTCAATGATAGCTAGAGAACTAAGAACCCACTTGCAGATCCATGCATGCCAAATATATCAAGTAAATCACACATGCAAATCAATACCTACAAATAATCCCATTGCATCTGCTTGATCTTTCTCTTCCTTGCTTGATCTTTTATTCCTCTTTTCCTTCTTTTCGTTTCTTGATCTAGTATTGAAATGCTCAAAGAAAAATATGAGTGTTCAAGAATGTGAGAGAGAGAGAGACTAGAGAGGGAGCTCCACAACTAAACTGACAAAAGGTTACACTAACAAAATATACCAACTAATCCTCAAAAGCCTTTTACAATGAGGCCTCTATTTTCTTTATTTTCCATTATTTTCTTTCATTTTCCTCCTCACATGAAACATGTGACCTTTCACCTTCCTTTTCTCATAATTTCCATTATTTTCATAAATAAAATGCCAATTGATGGCTCTTGCGTTTCCAAATCCTTTTCCATTTCCTTTGCCAATTTCCTTAGCCATAATAAACTGAAATGAACACCCACTAGGATGTTTTTCCCAATATTCAGCTTGGAATATGTCTCCCATGACCTTGGTATTATATTTTTTACTTCACTAAATTTATTTACATGGAATTTTGACCAGGTTTGTTATATGGTACAACACTTAGTCTTGGCTCAACTAATTTCTTATAAAATTCCTTCTCATGAACTTATAAAGAACCCTTCTTGCTTTCCATTGTATGCATCAAATTTTTTGGATAAATTTATTGAATTTACATTGGCAGGTATGACTCTTGGTTTAGGCCTTCCTTGAGAGGATCCTAATAGCCATTAGCCTAAATAATGCATCTCTAAAGTAAATGCTAACCTATGAAGAGATTTCTTGGACTTCAAGAATGTATCACATATTTTCCTTAAAGTTGACTCAATCATAGATCTTGCACATTTTTTGACATGGTAAAAAGGATTCTTAATTTTCATTGTATATTTTTTCTTAATATGTAAATCATTACTCAATGCATTTCACCATTTACCAATGAATGTTCATATTATCCAACCTTGTGAATCTAAATCTACAAATTTATACAATGTGCAAAGAATGAAACGAATAGTTAAAAAATAATGCTTTTATTTTCTCTTGCAAATCCTTGGTGTTTAAATTTCTCAACATTTAGGTTGCACTCCTCAATATTTCTTTCATGTTTGTTTCTTTCATCTATTAGTTCATGGGTAACAACTATAAGAAATCTGGTAAAAAAAGCTATGTAATAAAGTTAATAAAGGAAAAAATAAGACCAAGGTCATGGGACACATATTTCAAGTTGAATGTTGTGAAAAACATCCTAGTGTGGGTGTTCATTTGGTTTATTATGGCTAAGGAAATTGGAAAAGGAAATGGAAAAGGCATTGGAAAGGAATGAGGCATTAATTGAAATTTTATTTATGAAAATAATGGAAAATAGGAGAAAATGAAGGTGAAAGGTCACATGTTGCATGTGATGAGGAAAATGAAGGGAAATAATGGAAAATGAAGAAATTAGAGGTATCATTGATAAAAAGGATTTTGAGGATCAGTTGGTAGCTTTTGAAAGTTCAGTTTTCGATCTCTCTCTCTACTCTATCTCTCTCTCACTCTTGGAAACTTAGAGCATTCTTGGAGCACTCTTGAATTGGACCAAGAAAATCAAAGGAAGGAAAAAGAAGGAAAAGGGAATAAAATATCAAGTAAGGAATAGCAGGATCAAGAAACTACAACATGATTACTTGTAGGTATCGATTTTCATGTGTGTTTTCCTTTATAGACTTGGCATGCATGGTACATGCATGTGTGTATTTGATTCTCTTGTTTCCATTGGCATGGGTTTTGCTAGGTGTGACAATGATTTTCATCCTTAGCTTTCAATTTCTTGATAGTCATGGTGTGATGGTGGATTCTCTTATTTGGTTGAGCTGTATTTTTGGATGGTATCAAAGCTGAGTGAGGTTTTCTCTGAAGAAGAACATAAGGCCTAGTGATCCCTGGACCGGTAAATTTGGGATTGTAGTAAGCTATATTTTGTGTATCTCAGTGGGCTTGGGAATTTTAGACCGTTGAATGGCAATATATATGAAAAATCCTAGAGGTGTGCGCCCTCGATCAGGCCTAGGAATCATTGAACGGTGAATGGCGAGATAAAAAGTAAAGCTCGGAGGGTGGAGTCTCAATCAAGCTTAGGAATCCACAACCAATGAATAACGGGATATACAATAAATCCTGGAGACTAAAGTCTTGATTAGGCCTAGGAATCCTCAACTAGTGAATGGAGGGGTATGCGGTAAAGCCTAAAGAATAGGAGATACGCAAATTCCTCATGGTGTAGGTGGTTATACCCAGAGGAATCCATTCTTGTTTAGGTCCTAGTGATCCAATGACCATTTCGGTAAAGCCTAGTTATATTGATTAGGGTTTCGATCCTAGGAATCTCTTACTGGGATATACAGTAAAACCTGAGAAATCCCTGGTTGGTTTTTCTTAAGTCCCACATTGATGCTTGGAATATGGCACTAGGGTGATTGGCTAAAAGAAATATTTGGTTCAACACAATATATGGTCGAGTGGTACATGGAAGTCCCAAGCCTGGTTGCATTTTTCATATGTTAATAAGAGCTCCTTTGCCTTGATATTTCATGTGTAAATGTATTGGTTCATATGTGGTACTTATGGTTGTTATATCCTTATTATTTTTTGTGGTTATGAGAATGTTTTATGACAGACTTGACGTATGGCTCTTGTCATATTTTGATTAGAAAATGAATGTACAATGAATAGATGACCTAACAGATCATAATGTAGTTGTTGTGATTATTCATCAATGCTTCTTTACGTATATCATATAAGTATGATACGCCTATGCTCAGATATTTTTTATGACTTGTAGATTTCATATTTATGATATGTTTGATGAAATTTCTGTCATGGCTAGTAGGGGGCAGATCATGTCCTTGTACCAATTTTTGCATTAGTATTTTGAATTCATGGTTATTTATCATTTCTGGAAGTTTCATGAAGTTCTGGGTAGAGGCCTAAGACCTAGCCCTAAAAACGTGGCTCATAATTTGAGGTCGTTGACTCATAATTTCCTGAAAATTTTTACAGTCGCTAGCATGCTTGCTGTCTGAGTGACTGGAAGGCCATAGTCGCATGCATGGCTTGTTATGGGAGTGGTTGAGGGTCTAGATCAGAAAAATGACAAGTTGTCTTAGGGCTTAAGCACCTGGAAGTGTTGGTTGCCTCCTTAAGGGTTTGTAGCCCCCGAGGAAGGTTATTTTGGTTGGGTTTTGTTGGTTCCACTTCCTTAATTATACTTGGAGAGTTGAATCAAATCATATTATCCTCTCATCACATGTTTACCCTAGAAGATCGGTTAACTTGGGTAATAATTGGAGGAGGGTATTACAACAACTCCATTGTATATATCGTTGAAAGGGTATAGAGGGGGGGAATTGGAGGAGATTGAATTTGTAAGGTGAAAAAAATTAGTAATCTAAGGGGTAATGAATTCAGTGTCCCTGAATTTAGGTCATTTATAATATGTGCCTTTTTCGAGTACTTAATCAAGAGAACTAACTCTCTGAACCTTGTGTTTATTTGACTTATCCAAAAGAGAAATTTATAATTTAGCATGCCTAAACCATTATTAATCAAGATATCATAAGAAATTTTAGAGTAAGTGTCCTAAAAAATGAGAAAAGGAATCCTTGCATTTGGAGTAAATGGCACGTATCTATCTGCACCTCCTCTTAGTAGGTCCTGTTTTAGATCAAATAGTATTTTCCACTTATTTTTTTCCCAAAGGGTTGAAGAACTTTGAGAAATAGCAGGGAAATCAATGGAAATATACAGATCACCCCATCATGTGTAGAGTTATGATAAAAAATATCCAGATGGTGTCACAGAAGCACCTTATAGATGCTCCACACTTTGAACAATATTTTTGAACCATGTGATAATGTTCAATATTTTCACAAGGTCCTCCTCCAAAGTATGGATATTTGACAAAACTTCCTTTATCAAACCCTCTAAAGCAATAATAGAACCCCTTGTTTCCTTCCACGATTGAAGAAAGTGGCCACATCTTGACTCTAATGCATAGTACTCTTTATGGGGTTTCTTAACATAGATTTCATTGTAACTTTTCTTCAATACATGATGTCTCGCATCAGCTACAAGGTCATAGGAGGGACCTCCATTATGGGGCATTAAATCCTTATGGTGACTCCCACAAGATATTGATTGTAATATCGGATTTCTAGGTGATTAAAGAGAGCAATGGTGTTTTTGTTCCTATTTGTTGTCTTTGTGAGGCCTTGTATCATGGTCATTGTGTTCTTCATTTTTATTAGATGAAATTCCTCCGTTGTCCCATATTTTAGTTGTTTTCCCCCACTTCTTTCTTTTTTTATTTCCCTTTGCTTGAAAGGTTGCAAATATTGTTCAAAGATATCTTTAACATCATTTCCTTTTGTTATGAGGAAATATGAACTTTTTGTACTACGATGATACTTCATAACCTTCTCAATTGTCTTACTAACAACCTCTAATGTAACTACCCCACTTTTACAAAGAGGTCTTATATGCTCCTTAATTTATGCCTCCACCTTCTTCTAGACCAAATGTATCATGTAAAGTTGTTTTTTTTTTTTGCACTTCTAAATCTTTCTTTCAAGTATCACAAATAGTATGAGAGTGTAAAGTGACTTGTCCCATTATCTCAGGATTCCAATTGAGTTGATCTTTCTTTGAAATTATAAAATGTCCATGACAATATAAATTCATCTATTTGGTTTCATCTCTACTATATTTGGATAGTATTTACTAAATTTGTTTCAAGGGCACCATCGCTAACTTGGTCGTCTACTAATAGAGAAGCATTGAGACCTTGATTTTGGATACAATATAAGTTGGAAGAAGGATCACCAGAACTTGATCCAATATCACAATGACTAACTTTACATGTAATTTCCATGCCATCTTTCACACTTAATGATGTTATGTTTGCACTTTATTTTTTCAATTATTGGCTTATCATCAGTATCATATGACCGGTATTTCCTGCAGAAAACCCAAAAATTATTCTGATTCTTCATGACTACTTTTTGATCCATTTCCTTACCACAATTTCTAGGATTACCTTTGTAATTAATGTTGCAAATTATTGAAAGGTTAGGGTTGGTTTAGTACCCTCTCTTATCATTTGATACTCCCTCCAATAATCCAAAGTATCCTTGTTTTGATTATGTGGATATTTGAAACCCTATGGATACAGTTGCAGCCCTAGGACTACTTGTGGCCTAAAATCTACTTGTAGGAAACCATGGTTCGACTACATCTTCACTATAATGTGTTATATAACCTCAGACCTTGTCACTGAATCAGAGCTCTATGACCAATTTTTCCCTTGTGACTTACCGTCAAACTATTTAGTTGGAAACTTTAAGCTATTTTTATGGCTACAAACTTATGGCCTGGGGACCTACGACTATGGCTTGTCGATCTGCAACTACAACTTGCAACCCTATGAGTACATTTGTGGCCCTATGACAACTTGTGGCCTAAAATATACTTGTAGGAAACCATGGTTCGACAACATCTTCACTATAATGTGTTATATAACCTCAGACCTTGTCATTGAATCCTTTCAATCTGCTCAGAAATATTCTTTATGTGCCAAGTTAATATTCAAGGTTTTCCCTAGATATTGGATGACCTTTCGTTGCTCCTAGAACAAAGTTGTTAGGTCCCTATAATACTAGTGTATCCCCTTATTGTTGTTAGTTTAGCCCCCTTATTGTTAATTTTGTAACCCTGTAAATCTCATATTGTTATTATTGTGCTCTTACATTATTATTGTTAGGTTGGCTAGGATTATATTATGGCCCCATGGACTCCTATATATAGAAAGTAGATTTTATCATTTGTAGCATCCAAGAATTGTCCATTTATGTAATGTATTGGAGGTTTCCCCCTTGAAGTGGTTGATTTCTAAAGCATTGATATCTCTTTTCTTCTATTTTTGGAGTTGGTTTCATAACATTTGGTATTAGAGCTTTGGATTCTAAGGTTTCGCTGCTCCAAACAGGTCATTATGGAATTGTCACTATAACTTTTTTTCTACAAAGTTTTAGAAGCTAAATTTTTTACAAAGCAAAGCTGAAATCCTGAAGACGTCATGTATAAATTTGAGATCTTGGTTCGCAATATTTTCAGAGATATGATCTGTGGAAGTTAGGGATTTTTCAGGCTCTCGAATTTCACCTAAAATAGGTCATCGTGTAATTTGTGCTATAAATTTCTTTCTACGAAGGTTTATAAGTTGAATTTTTAGAGAGAGAAGCTGAAATCTCGCCTCTTGTAAAAAAAATAGATCTTGGTTCGCAACATTTTCAGAGATAAGATCTATGGAATTTAGGATTTATCCAAGCTCCCGAATTTCATCTGAAAGAGGTGACCGTGGGAAAATCATCATAACCCTATCTCTAAGCGTCGGATTGGAATTCTGTAAAAGGTGGCCACAATCATACGGATTTTAGTTTCATGTGTATCAATTTCAGAACCGAAAGAGGAAACAATGACATGTGGCACGCCATACAAGTTCGCTCTACTGAACCAATCCATAATTAAGTCATTGTAGGAGATTGGGCATAGCTTTTCCATGAAGAATCCAAATCAAGTCAGATATATGGTATTCGAAAGAAGATTCAGAGGGCTAATATAGGACCAAATTTCAGATAATATCCGAAATCACAGGATAATTCAGTTTCAATATCGAGCTCCTCAAAAGCTAGAGAAAGGTGTGTATTTTTTAAACAAGTTTGCATAAAATTTGTTTGAAAATTAGTTTGAAGTGATTAAAAGGGCATATTGAAGCATAGATATCAATATTGACTTATATAATGCCTCCCAAAAATAATTACACACCCATTAAGCCCTAAGAAATATATACTATTGTGCATGAAGAAGAAGAATTGCAGTATGAGATATCAAAATTACGGTACCAAGTGCAACAAATTTTGATCTTACAAAGAGCAATCAAAGATGACGTAGATGGTTTAAAAGCAAAAATGGAGGCTAAGTTGGATGGTTTTAAGGATCAAATGAAATATAATATGGATGATAAAATAGTGGAATATCACATCGAGCATCAACAACAAGTTCTCCAACTCCCAAAGGATAACCTAACTTTGGTGTAGAATCGAATGAAACAACGGGAATATCAACATTGCAGTGAAATAAGTTCTGAAGAAGTCACTGAATCAAGAACTCGAGAACTACCAAATTGATCAATTTCAAAGTATCTCAGGAAGTGGAAGAACTTACCCGTTTAAATTTCCACACAGGAGGATGAGAATTTTATACAGAAGCATCCAAAAATAATCAAGCGTTGATGGCAACACTTGTTTGAAGGAGAGGGGCATGTTAGGTCCCTATAATACTAGTGTATCCCCTTATTGTTGTTAGTGTAGCCCCCTTATTGTTATTTTTGTAACCCTGTAACCCCCATATTGTTATTATTTTTCCCTTACATTATTATTGTTAGGTCAGCTAGGATTATATTGTGGCCCCATGGACTGTTATATATAGAAAGTAGGTTTTGTCATTTGTAGCATCCAAAAATTGTTCATTTATGTAATGTATTGGAGGTTGCCCCCTCGAAGTGGCTGATTTCTAAGGTGTTGATATCTCTTTTATTCTATTTTTGGTGCTGGTTTCATAAAAAAAAATTTTTAACCAAATGAGTAACCACAGAGAGCTACTTCTAAATGTGACCGAGTTGCTTCAAGATGATTTGTTGTGCGAGAACAAATAAAAGAGGTATCGAGGTAGGGTAGGATCAACTCCACCAAAAATAGACATGGATTAGTTAGGGTGCGATTACCTCTACTGAAAATAATCAAGAAGTATGAATCTTAAAACCCTCAGAGCCTCAAACTCAAGAAAATCAAATATATTCTAATCTAAATTGATGATCCAAAATGATTCCAACTCCCCCCTATTTTTATATTTTCTCATGGGGTTCACTATAATGTGAGGGGTTGCAAGTGCAACCCCCAATTTGGGCTTTTTCCCAGCCAACCCAAAATTTACTCACTATTGCCCCAAACATTAGATAATTGTGTTTTCCTCCTTTATCAAGACTATAGGCCACTTGTCCAAGGGGGAAACTCAATTGGTTATTCGTGAAATGTGAAATTTTTGTAACTCGAAAGACCATGTTCAAATCCCCCTGTTGTGATCTAGGCTACAGGGAGGAAGACAATTCATAGCCCTCAAGAGGTTTGCTAGTATTTATGTGTTAGGCAGGCTGCTAAGTTCCCCTAGGTTACCAAAAAAAAAATTACTATAAGCTACGTCGTTCTCCCATAAAAGCTTAATAGAAAAGGAAAATCACAGTCTCGATAACCTTCATAGATTCTTCTATGATTTCATTTATTCTTTTCTTATAATCTCTTCAACATGCATGATAGCAACCAAAAAAACAAATAATCGATCATGGATTACCACATACATGGTAAAAACTTTAATAAGTGAAAATTTAAATTGAAGTTGGGATTCATAATTAAATAAAAAATTATGAAAATGAAATCGACACTCGACATAAAATATAAATGCTAACAAAAGTTGGATCTGCTAAATAAAACAAAAAAATAAATGGATCATATTAGAAGGTCCATGGGTGGACTCGATTTGCACTGGAATCGCACTGAAAGGGGAAATTGTGATGGAAATGAAAACTATAACATTGCCATCATATATATTTGAAATGTTGCCCAAAATATGACACCTACTACTGCATAATAATGGAGTTGTCTTTAATGTGATTTTTTGGAGTTCTAGGCAGATTTTCTAGACGCAATCAATGGAAACATTAGACGTGAAATCTTGATTTGTGTTATTTAAGGTGAAATCTTGATTTTTGTTATTTCATTTGGTTTTTTATTGTATATATGGATTCAACGCCCTAAAAAACATCTAGGGAACTTCAATTGTGCAAATTTTACCCATAGAACTTGGGATTCTAATGAATTCTTGCGAGAATTTAGACAAATTAGATCGGAAAAATAAATCTGAAAATTTTTCAAAAATTTACATTAAAGACAACTAGCATAATAATTAAGGCAACTAAAGCATCAAAGAAATGGAAATAGGGAGATTAATCATGGAGGGAGGTGTAGTTAATTTGATTAGTATTAAAGACCAATATCAATGGTTAATGGTCCACTTTTGAAATGAAAAGAAGTGATGGAGTTAAACCAAATATTTTAGTTATGAAAATGAATAGTGGTTTTTCCTTTAATTCATGAATATATTTATTTGGGTAATTTTAAATAATAGATTTTAAATAGCTATCATTATAATATAGTTATATAATTATATAATTGTTTTTAAATTATAATTTTTTTTATTGAAATTTTAATTCTAGATGTATCTAGTCATTTGAAAACCCCTATTAATTTAAATTATGCAATTTCAACATGATATTTACAATTTTTTAAAAATTACCAAAATTCGAGGCAAAATAATAAGAAAATATAATATAAAAAATAAAAAAAAACAAATGTTAAACAATGTTTATATGACTCT
Source organism: Pinus albicaulis (assembly GCA_034641835.2). Taxonomy (NCBI): domain Eukaryota; kingdom Viridiplantae; phylum Streptophyta; class Pinopsida; order Pinales; family Pinaceae; genus Pinus; species Pinus albicaulis. Next base: position 145,221 of record JAXQQM020083027.1, on the reverse strand, counting down.
TTTCCATAATTAAAATTAATTTATTAGATTTTCATTAAATATATATATATATATATATATATATATATATATATATATATATATATATTAAGAATAAGTTAGAAATTTAAAATAAATATCTTTAAAGTCAATGATATATATATATATATAGATATATTTCATCCATCCATCACAAATAAGCATAATACAAGACAATATATTTCCTACATTTCTAGGAACAATTATAGATGAGATAATGACTACATTTCCTAGAATTAGTTTCAATAGGTGAGGTTTTGCAATATTTGTTATTTCCTTATCACTATATGGGTGATTTGATTTGTGGATACATTTGTGTCCACTCATTAATGGAGCCAAAATTACGAGTGAGTCTCTTGCATTTTTAGCTAAAGAATGGGCCTCCTCCACTGAGGGATGAGATGGTTCTACATATGGCTAAGTTGAATCTGAAGGAGTTGATTTGGCACTAGGTGTTTTCTGCTCCTATATGTCTTTCTTCTTTTGAGCCGAAGTTTTCTTGGATCATTTTGCTCCCTTTGGATCTTGCCATCCATTGCTCTTTTTCTTAGCATATGCAGGTAGGGATAGGGATCTTGTGAAAAGGGGCAAGCATTTTGAAGATGACTAAGTTATTGACAAGGCTTGTTGCGGAAATTCATGTTCTCACAGTCCATTGATAGAATAAACGCTATAACTTTTCTCGAGAAGGATTTTATTTGGTAAGCCTTTACTCACATCCACTTCTACACATATATAAAGAAATGTGACAATTCCTTTCACAAGCCTTTCAACATCGACTTTTAAGAAGCAACCTGTTTCCTAGGTAGACTGAGATGTTTGGTCGAGTCAAATGAATGGCCAAGTTAGAAAGCCTTATCTAGACTTTTCCAAAGCCTTCATGGAAAGAGGATTAAAATCAAATAACCATGGTTGAAATGAGAACTTAGAAAGACCCCAAAAATTGAGGGGCCTTCATTAAAAACCTTCGGTTGATCCTCTAAACTTTTAAAGAGTACTATTAAGAATTATTTTGAATAAAAGTGCACCACTTATTCTGAGATTAGTTCTGGTTCACTCATTGGTAATGAGCAAATTGGTTGAGAAAATGCCAATGGCAAAAAATCATTAAAACCACAAATAATGGCTTGTTGTTTAGAATTTCTAGAAAAGTAGTGGGTTGCAAGATCAACCACTTTTAAGAGATAGAATGTCCACTTCGTCGTCATAAACAATGAATTTTAACCTTGAGAGGTCTTTGGGGTTTAGAGGTAAACATCCTCGCTTTAGGACATCTTTAAAAATATTTTGATTGGGAGAAAGAAGATGAATTCCATCATTGGAGCGGAGTTTTTTTTGGGTCGTTCACATCGCAAAGAACCGGACCCGAAAAATATTAAGCCGGATTTGATTTGGATTTTGGGTCACATTTGGACTGACGTCAGTGGGGCCAAATTTGACCCGATACAACTCTTAGGGAAGATTTAATTGCGATTTCGGGTCACAAAGACCCTGACGTCAGCGGGCTTTTTTGCAACCCGAAATCGTTATGAAGGATGGTTAAATTGCCATTTGAAGTCGGGGCATTTGTCAAAGGTTAAGAGTTGAAGTTTTAATTCATATCGCGTGACGGTATATTGTTTTTTGTGTGCATTTTATTATGTGGGCCCGTTGACATTTAAACAGATTTTAGTTTTAACTTTTAATGTAGTTTGTTTTATTTTAAATCATGTGCATAGCATATAAAAGTGAAAATGCCCGAGAGCCTGTAATGGTGTTATATTCACACAGTAATGCATTTTGTAATAGATAGAACGTAAGTTTTTTTTTAGTGTGCACAACAGTGCGTGTTTTTCTCAGCAGAGACAGTGTGTTAATATTTTACACAGCAGTGTATGGTTTTAGAGTGAGACAGAGAAGAATTTAATAGCACTACATTTTGCAGCAGTCTTTTTATTTTGAAATCCCTCTCAGTGAGGAAGCTTTGTAATAGTTTTTTTGGAAATTTAATGAAATAGAAGTTGTTTTTCAAGTGAAAAATCTGTCTCCTATGTCAAGAAAATTTTATTTCTCTGTGTTAGAAGAGGAGAGTATTACTCTCTCCATTGTTTGTTCTGGAATTTTCAAATATTCCAACATGGTATCAGAGCTAGTCCAGACTCTTTGAAGATCAAAGAAGCTGAAGGAAAGGAGTTCTTTGTTGCAGCAGCTTCTCTAGCAGTGTGATGACTCAGCCAAAAAGAATTCAAGGTATTTCTCTATACAGTTTACTGTGTTACTGTTGCAGAACAACCATCTATTTTAGCTACACAGTCAAGTGTTTTTTGAATCATAGTTAAGAGTGCAAGAATGGCTGGAGCCAGCACTAGCATGGGTATTGGAAATATCCACCTCCCACTATTTAATGGGAAAAATTATGACTACTGATCAATAACTATGAGAAATTTATTTTTTTCCCAAGACTTATGGGAATTTTTTGAGGATGGCTTTGAAGAGGAAGTAGATGAAGAAGAGTTTGATGATTTAACTCAGGCAGAGAAAGAGTTTCTGAAGAGCAATAGGAAGAAAGACTCCAAAACTCTTTTCTTATTGTATCAAGCAGTGCATGAGAGTGTGTTTCTAAGGATAGAAACAGCCAAGAGATCTAAAGAAGCATGGGAAACTCTCAAGACAGCCTATCAAGGCATGGAAAGAGTGAAGACAGCAAAACTTCAGTTGTTGAGGAGAGACTTTGAGACTCTCTGTATGAAAGAGTCAGATGCCATTGAATCATTCTTCACTCATGTGATTGGAATGGTCACACAAATAAGATCTCATGGAGAGACTCTTGAAGATAAGAGGATTGTGGAAAAACTCTTGAGAAGTCTAAACTCAAGATTCGATGTGATTTTCGCCACCATAGAGGAGACTAAGGATCTCACAAATTTTTCAGTGGATGAGCTACATGCATCACTGATGAATCATGAGCAGAGATTGGGTAGGAGTGAAAATTCATCTCTGGAACATGCCTTTAAGAACCAAATGTCTTTCGGAAGAGGAAGAGGGCAAGGCAGAGGAAACAAGAGAGGAAGAGGCAGAAGCCAAAACAGAGGTGGAAGGAACAGTCCAGCAAATGCTCAAGGAAGGGGCAGCAATCCAAATTAGCATCAAGGCCAAGGCAAAGAACCAAGAAAGTGGTCAAGAAATAATGCTCCAAGGACAGAGGTATGATAAGTCCACCTTTCCAATGTCACTATTGTAAAAAATATGGTCATTATGCTAATGAATGTAGAAAGAAGCAAGATGATATGGAATGAACTTAGCAAAATTTCACTAGAGAAAATACTCACCAAGATAATTTATTTTTAGCTTGTAATATGGTCAAGAAAAGAATGAGGATTTATGGTTTCTAGACTGGCTATAGCAGAATCCATATGTATAGAAACGAGCAATGTTTTCTATGTTAGATGAGAGTGTGAAGTCACAAGTCACACTAGGAACTGATAACAAAGTTTTTGTTATGGGAAAAGGAGAAGTAAATGTTTTAACAAGGAAAGGTGTAAAGAAATCCATAACAGATGTCTATTATGTTCCAGGAATGAAGTGTAACCTCTTAAGTATTGGAAAACTTGTTCAAAAGGGGTAAAATGTATTTTTTGATGATGATGTTTGTACCATCATGGACAAACCACCCATCAAACAATGTATTGCTGAAGTGAAGATGACAAGGAACATGATGGTCCCTCTCAGAATGAACGCAGATTTGAAAAATGAAGAAGAGAAAGCAACAGTGGCACAAGAGACTTTCCAAAGCTAACCAAAAGATAATAATTGGTTGTGGCACTTGAGATTTGAACATCTCAACTTTGGAGGTCTTAACTTGTTTAACAGAAAAAGAATGGTAAGAGGTTTACCATTGATAGAGAAACCAGACAGCCTTTGTGAAGGTTGTATCTTGGGAAAACAGCACAGAGAAATTTTTCCTTCCGGGAAAAGCATAAGGGCAAAGGCACTCTTAGAGATTGTCCACTCAGATTTATGTGGACCAATGCAAAATCCATCGCTTGCTTGCAGCCACTACATGTTAACATTCATAGATGATTTTACAAGAAAAACTTGGGTTTACTTTTTGAAAAGTAAAAGTGAAGTGTTTGAAAGATTCTGCAATTTCAAAGCACTTGTGGAAAACCAAAGTGGGCTTCACATCAAAGTCCTAAGGACTGATAGAGGAGGTGAGTATATTTTAAAAAATTTCCTACATTTTTTAGAGAAAATGGTATTCATAAGCAGTTTACAACTAGATACACTCCGCAACAAAATGGAGTAGTCGAAAGGAAGAATAGAACCATAATGGACATGGTGAGGAGTATGTTAAAGGAAAAGCATTTGCCCAATGATTATTGGGCTGAAGCTATACATTGTGCAACATACATTTTGAATAGGTGTCCTACAAAAGTAGTAATGAAAAAAGTGTTGGAAGAGGCATGAAGTGGCACAAAGCAAGGTGTCACACACATGAAGGTTTTTGGATGTGTGGCTTATGCACACATTTCGGATCAGCTAAGGAAGAAGTTGGACAACAAGGGGGAGAAATGTATTTTCATTGGATACAGTGAGGAATCCAAGGCTTACAGGTTGTACAACCCATCCACAAAGAAGTTTATTGTGAACAAGGATGTTTAATTTATTGAGGAGGAAGCTTGGGATGGAAGCATAGAGAAAATAGTGAATGTTAAACATTGTTTATCTCGGGATGAAAACGATGATGAGTTCGTTGAAATATATCTCCAAACAGAAGTACCAACACAAGAGCAGCAAGGCACACCCTTGAGGAGAAATGAAAGTGCTTCTCCAAGCACACCACAAGGAGGAAATTCAAATGCTTCCTCAAGCACTTGTACACCTAATGAAAGAGGTAAGAAGTTTAGAAATTTGAGTGACATTTATGCACAAGAGGCAGCAAATGAATGTATCAATTATTTGTTTGCTTTATATTTTCATGTTGATGACCCTATTCATTTTGAGGATGCTATTAAAGACAAGAAATGGATAGAAACTATGGATGAGGAGCTTAATGTCATAGAAAGAAACAAGACTTGGGATTTGGTTGAACTCCCAAAAGGTAAATATGTCATTGGAGTTAAATGGGTCTACAAGATCAAGAGTAATGCTCAAGGAAAAATAGAGAGACACAAGGCTAGACATGTTTTCAAGGGATATAAGTAGAAGCATGGGATAGATTATGAGAAAACTTTCGCACCAGTTGCTAGAATGGAAACCGTGAGAGCAGTGCTGTCTATAGCAGAATAAAAACAGTGGAAAATTTACCAAATGGACGTGAAGTTAGCATTCCTATATGAAGTGTTAATGGAAGAGGTTTACATTGAACAACCTCTCGGATATGAAAAGAAAGGCTAAGAGCACAAAGTGTGCAAGTTGAAGAAAGCTCTTTATGGGCTGAAGCAAGCGCCAAGAGCATGGTACAGTAGGATAGATTCCTATCTACTTGAAAATGGATTTGAAAAGTGTGAGGGAGAACCCACCCTCTACATCAAAGAAAAATATGGTAAAATGTTGATAGTGGTTTTATATGTTGATGATTTTATTTTCACAGTAATGATGATTACCTTATTGAAAATTTTAAAACAATCATGAAAGAAGAATTTGAAATGACTGACATGGGTTTGCTGAAATACTTCTTAGGAATAGAAATAGAACAAGATAAAAATGGGATTTTTATCTCACAGGAAAAATATGTAAATGAAGTGCTTGAAAGATTTAATGTGCAGGAGAGAAAAGCAGCGATCACTCCCACAGTGATGGGATTAAAACTCAGCAGAGAGGACAACAGCAAGGATTTTGATCCTAGCTTATACAAGAGCATAGTTGGTAGCCTCATGTATTTGACTGCAACTAGTCCCGACATAATGCATGCTATTAGTTTAATTTCCAAATTCATGGAGAAGCCAAAGGATGCACATTGACAGGCACCGAAGAGAATTCTGAAGTATGTTAAAGATACCAAAAGGTATGGCATTTTATATATTGCTTCAGAATGTTCATATTTAGTTGGATACACTGACAGTGATTGGGCTGAAAGTGTAGATGATCGGAAGAACACTTATGGTTATGTTTTTCACATAGGTTCAAGAGCAATTTCATGGGCTTCTAAAAAGAAACCCATTGTAGCATTGTCTACAGCGGAGGCAGAATATGTGGCAGCTACAGCAGCAGCGTGTCAAGAAATTTGGATGAGGAGGATGTTAAGAAGTTTGTGCTAAGAGCAGGCAAAGGAAACTATGATTTTTTGTGACAATAGCTCAGCTATTGCATTATCTAAGAATTTTGTGTTTCATAAGAGAAGGAAACACATAGACACAAAGTTTCATTACATCAGAGAATTGGTAAACAGTGGAGAAATTGTTTTGGAACACTACAGAACTCAGGAGCAGTTTGCAGACATTCTGACCAAGCCATTGGGACAGAAGAGTTTTGAATTTTTGAGGAAATGTCTGGGTATGACTCATAACCCAACAGCTGAAATTAAGAATGAGTGTTGAAATATTACTTTCAACTGTAGCCCTGTACAATGAGCCGCCTTCTAAAATTGTTTTCAAAATCACTGATAGTAGCTGCTTTCATTTTTCCTTCTCCGGGTTTTTGTACTCAGTCGCTTGCTATTTTGGTTGAGGAGTCAAATTTAATTTCTGAGAATAGGGTACATAGTTCTCTGTTTGGGAAATAGAGGTTTTTGTGCCAAGCCTCTGTACATTCGAAAAAAATACAGACCATTTATTTGAAACAGAGTTTGATTTTGGTTTGAACGCGGGAGCGGTTGATTGAGGACCAGTGGTCCCCACAGCCACGACAGCAGACAGCAGACAGCTCCCACAACAGCGGTCCCACACCTTAGACCAGCCAGCGCAGGACACATGGCAGCAGTTCATTGGAACAAAGTTTTGTTTGGGCCGTTCGCATCGCAAAGAACCGGACCCAAAAAAGATTAAGCCGAATTTGATTTGGATTTCGGGTTACATTTGGGCTGACGTCAGCAGGCCCAAATCGGACCCGATACAACTCTTAGGGCGGATTTAATTGCGATTTCGGGTCACAAAGACCTTGACGTCAGCGAGATTTTTTGCAACCCGAAATCATTATGAAGGATGGTTAAATTTCCGTTTCAAGTCCGGGCGTTTGACAAAGGTTAAGAGTTGAAGTTTTAATTCATATCGCGTGACGGTATATTGTATTTTGTGTGCGTTTTATTATGTGGGTCCGTTGACATTTAAACAGATTTTAGTTTTAACTTTTAATGTAGTTTGTTTTATTTTAAATCATGTGCATAGCATATAAAAGTGAAAAGGCCCGAGAGCATGTAATGTTATTATATTCGCACAGCAGTGCATTTTGATAAAGGTCTAGTTATTTTGAAATCCCTCTTAGTGAGGAAGCTTTGTAATAGTTTTTTTTTTAAGTTAATGAAATAGAAGTTGTTTTTCAAGTAGAAATTGTGTCTCCTGTGTCAAGAAAATTTTATTTCTCTTTGTTAGAAGAGGAGAGTATTACTCTCTCCATTGTTTATTCTGGAATTTTCAAATATTTCAACATTCCAGCCTTCCCCTCGTAACGATAACACTAAATGAATAAATGAATAAAAGCATCCTTGGCTATGCGGTACTCTCTCATAGATTTCAGATTTGAGACTGTCTACCTCCATGAAGGAGCCACCTAGTACTATTGGAGGGGATGGATTCTCATCCGATCCCATCTTGAATCCTCGCTGCCAAGTCTGGCTGTAACAGCTCGACCCCAGTTTTTTCGTTACCCCATGTTTGCTGGTCGACCCCAGTTTTTACTTTACCCCATGTTTTCTGAGCTCGGAAAAGATTTCATCTTCCCAAAAGCACTTTGAAAAACAAAAATATTTGCAATTTTTCATGGATAAAACAATAATAGATAGCAAATCGCACCCATATAGAATTTTGAAATATATAAAATCTGGAAGAAAAGCTTGAATGAGCATATTTAGAATTGCTTTGTAAGTTTTTTAATTTTCAATGGAAAAAACAAGCTGGTTAGAATACGGCTTTTTTTGAAACAGCGGGCATAAGATACGGTACTCTTGAAAATCAAAGCTTTTGTGACCCTCGATATGAAAACTAATAACTCAAATGCCAGTCAACGGTGAACCGAAGAGCGTTGTTATTATGATAAGCTTGGAAAATCAACTACTTTATGAGGGCTTGTTAAAAAGATTACAAAAGGGCTTCCTGGATGGTCTAATTGAAGATTTCCGGTGATAATCAATAACTTAGGTTTAGGTATAATAGAAGATTTACCGTAGCGAACAGCACGATTTATTTGCGAGGCGCTAGCAATTCAATCATTGTATTGGGACACTCTTTAGCACCACTGTTTCAACAGTGAGGCCGGGTCCGAATCCAAACAGAACTCCCACATCCAATCCCTCTCCAGTGGTCGAACATCCTTTTTCTCGAGAAGCTTTCCTCATTTCGTCCAAGATAAAGTGCACGCAGGCGCTCGACATGTTTCCGTAGTCGCTCAGAACTTGCCTCGTCGCCCTCAGTTTCTTGGGATCCAAATTCAGCTTGGCCTCTACCTGATCCAGAATGGCCGGTCCTCCGGGATGGGCGATCCAGAATAATTGGTTCCAGTCGGAGATTCCGAACTGCTGGAATGCCTCGACCAGACTCTTTTCGATGTTCTTGGAAATGAGCCCTGGAACGTCCTTGAGAAGGTGGAAGGTGAGGCCTACCTCTCTCAAGTGACCGTCGATGGCTCCATCGCTGTCGGGAAGAATTGTCTGTGCAGTCCACATCAGCTCGAAACACGGCTTCTCCACTTGCGGGATCGGATCGGCTCCGACGATGAGGGCGGCCGCACCGTCGCCAAAGAGAGCTTGGCCGACCATACTGTCGAGGTGAGTGTCGGACGGGCCACGGAAGGTAACAGCTGTTATTTCACTGCAGACGACCAGAACCCGTGCTCCCCGATTGTTCTCGGCCAGATCTTTAGCCACACGGAGAACGGTGCCTCCGGCGAAGCAGCCCTGTTGGTACATCATGACTCTTTTAACGCTGGGGCGGAGGCCAAGAAGCTTTGTCAGCTGATAGTCGGCGCCGGGCATGTCTACTCCACTTGTAGTGCAGAAAATGACATGAGTGATCTTCGACTTGGGCTGACCCCATTCTTTGATTGCCTTGGCAGCCGCTTCTTTTCCAAGCCTGGGCACCTCCACCACAACCATATCCTGCCGTGCGTCCAGCGATGGCGCCATGTATTCACAGACTTTCGGATTCTCCTTCAGGATCTCCTCCGTCAAATACATGTATCTCTTCTTTATTGCCGATTTGTCGCCTGCAACACATCAAACGAATACAAGCATCCATATAAAACACAGTTCTGGTCAATGTTATCCCATATAATAAAAAGCGAGAATTACTTGCGAAACTTACACATTCTTCTGAATTTCTCCTTGAGCTCTGTCATATGCTCGCTGTTGGTGATTTTGAAATAGTAATCGGGATAGCTGCTCTGATCGACCGCATTGGGAGGAGTTGCAGTGCCAATTGCAAGAATAGTGGCGGGGCCATCTGCCCTTTGAGCCTTCCTGAATGCCTCAAGATCCTTGATCATTCCTGCAGCCATAACCACGCAGCGCAGCACAAAACCGATTTGCCTGAAGTGCAGTGGGAAGTGGAGCGTGCAGGTTGATGAAATCTACGTTGCCCTTTCTGTTTATATAAGTGAGGGAGGTGGACTTTGTGGTGGCGAAGTTTAGACGGCACGCACCGGGCAGGTGCTACCGGAGTTTCAAAGGTGTGAATAGGAAGACTAACGATCGTCCAAGAGGGACAGGTTGCTACTGCCAACAACTATTCAAGAGGTGTGAAGGGTCAGGTGACAAGTAGTAATGAATGGTCTGAATCCGCAACGGTGGCGTTCGGTAAGCACAGAACAGACGTGAAGACGGCTGCTGTGATATGGAATAAAAGTAGAGTGACGGAGATTTGGACGCCACAGTTTCAGCTTTAGTTTTATCGTTGAGTTTATTTTTATTTTATTTTATTTTGGCTGTCGTCGCGTTGTAAAATTTTATTATAATAAAACACGTATATAAACGGGTGTGAAAAAATATATTATTATAACAAAACACGTATATAAACAGGTATGAAAAAATATTTTTTTAAATATTTTCTAGAGAGGTGAAATTGTAATTTGGTATTGTTATTATATTTATATGTACGAGCATAACATAAAACAAGATTACAGAGTAGCGCAGTCCCTCTCAAATTGAATTGTGTATTTAATATTATTTATTATATGGTGTTCTAGTTAGTTGTAAGGAAAGAAGGTTTCGAAGGCCTTATATTTTAGTGTAAATACTAAATTTTGTGAGTTAATAAAAGTATTTTAGTCATTTTAATTATTGGAAATTATTATTCAATTTATTTTATTCTAAATATTAAATTTTAAAGAAAACAAAATATATAAAGCAGAATCGTCAAATAATTAATATATATATATATAGGAACGTGACTTTATATGTACATGTTTACAAAATTTTGAATAGATTTTTTTATGTAAAGTGTTCATGACATGATAATAAAGATATAGTCTGACTGAGATAGAATAAAAAATCAATAGATAAATATAATTTTTTTTTCAAATCATAAAAATATCTCAATTATCAAATTAATAATCAAATAATCATTAATGGTATATCTAATCTATGACCAAACAGTTTATATATATATATATTAAAAAAATTATATATATTTTAATTTTCTATTTATATTAAAAAAAATTACTATAATTTTATAGTATATGTTTTTCTCAAAATATATAATAATATCTTTCAATCATAAATTATATATTTTTTGAATTGGCAAAAAGTTAACACCAATTTTATAGTTACATAACTAGTAAATGAATCAAGAAGAGAACTTCTTGCTTACGTGTTTTTTATATGGAGAGCCACACTCCTTAGCACAAGTAGTAGTAAGTTGTAACTTATTCAAATTAAAAAATATCGTATGACAAATAAAATATGTATAATGCTACATGCCTGCCTGTTCACTAAATTATGTTAATTATTATGTAGCAAAATCACGTTATTCATGCTGCACTATGTAATGCATAGCTTAAAATGAGTGAGTTGCATAGTTTTTTTTGGTATATTTCTACAAGATTAAATTTGTGGAAGTGATTAGGTAATTAGATTTGGAATTTTCATGATTATAATTTTTTAATTAAAAATAATGACACATAACTCTTAATATATTAAAATTAAAATATATTAATTTTTTTGTTAAAATTGTAAATATATTTTAAATTTTATAATAAAATGAATTTCAATTTATTATTATTAGTAAAATTATTTTTATTCTTAATTATATATTTATTAATTAAATTTAAATTAATTTTATTTTTAATTGATATTCATCACATGTTCAATTTTAATGGAGGTATTTTGTGATGTGGAATAAAAAGAAGTTTCTCTTTGAAACTTTAGTCAGAAAATGACTGGAGGAAAGCAGCAAAGTTTGTGATGTGGGATAAAAAGAAGCGTTATCTTGTATGGATGTGAGGTTTGGATGTGGGATAAAAAGAAGCTCCTCTTTGAAACTTTAGTCACTCCTGTTATCTTGTATGGATGTGAGGTTTGGGGTTGCAGAAAACTTTGCGATGTGGGATAAAAAGAAGCTCCTCTTTGAAACTTTAGTCACTCCTGTTATCTTGTATGGATGTGAGGCTTGGGGTTGTAGCATCTCTAGACAATCCTAGAGAAATATTTAGCAAATCCAAAAGCGTTTTATAACGTATAACCTCAAAATTAAAAGAAATACACCCTATCTTATCCTCCTTATTAAAGTGGGTCTTTCCCTTATCCAGAGCCTAGCTATGACTGGCTCGTGTTGTACAAGCACGAAATCAATAACATGGGAGACTCTAGCTTTAAATTCCAGCCAAAACCACCTACGGCTCAAACTAGGGGCATGGTAAACCATTGAAAATATTAATAACATTAAAAATATTGTTACTTCTAAGTTTAAAGAGAAAATGTGGTGTGAGAAAGATTTAGAGGCTAAAAAAAATTAAGATATTATAAGGAGGTCATCAACCCTACTCTAGAAGATCAAAAGTAAGTATCTCTATGTTTTAACTAGCTCAAAGAAAAAAATTAATAAAACCAAGATAAGAACAAACTCTCACTTCTCTATGAGAATATGAACAGTGAGGATGAAAATCACTTCCTCTTAGAGTGCCCTCCGTACACCCACATTAGATCTCAGTTTCATAATCTTTGTTGCAATAGGACCTTCCTAGCCTTTTAACATGTCAAAATTATAGTGTGCTCTGGATGCTTCTCTCGAAGCTCTTTGAGCATAGGAGTAAGATTTTAAAAGTTTCTTTAGATCAGATAAACCAAATTTTAGTCTCAATAGAAGTTAACCACCACCATCATCATATTCATATTTATCAATTAAATTTATTAAATTTTAGTATATTTATTAATAATAAATATTAAAATAAATATTATGGTTACCAATATAAATATTTCGTATTTAAATTTATCTTAATATAATAAATATATGATAGTTTATTATTATTATTTTATTTAATATTTAAACTCTAAAATATTTATAAAGAAATAGATGAATTAAATTATTATATTAATTTAATAAAATTCATATCAATTTATAATATAAATTTTATTAAATTATTGATAATGATGATGATGGTGGTCCAATGAGACAAATCTTTGGTCTATCGGGCCTAAAGAAAAGAGTTATTTAGTTTGATTTAAGATTTTATTCCTATGCTCAAAAAGGTTGGAGAGAAGCCTCCCGAGCTCACTATAATTTTGACATCTTAAAAGGCTAGCAAGGTCAGTATTGCACCAAAGATTATGAAATTGAGCTCTAATGTGGTTGTACCCGGGGCACTCTAAGAGGAAGTGATTTCCATCCTCGATGTTCATATTCTCACATAGATGGCAGATCCTTTCCATCCATGGTGTTTTACGAACTATCCAACGACCTGTTTCACTATGGAGCTCATGAGAGTTCGTTCTAATCTTGGCTATATTAATTTTCTTCTTTGAGGTAGTTAAAACAGATAGATACTTTTGATCTTCTAGGGTGGGGTTGATGACCTCCTTATAATATCTTAATTTTCTTTTCGGTGCTAGATATTTCTGACACCACATTTTTTCTTTGAACTTAGAAGTAACAATTTTTTTAATGTTATTAATGTTTTGCAATGCAACATTCTCGTCGATCTCTCAATGGTTTAACTAGGCCCTAGTGTCTTTATACCAACCTCGTTTAAGTTTTAGGTGGTTTTGGTTAGAATTTAAAGCTAGCTTAGGAAGTCTATGGTCTCTTATGCTATTTTTAAAATGTATTTTTTATATAAATTTAAATTTAAGAAAAAATATATTAAATATAATAATATAAATTAAAATATATTTAATATAAATTAAATTACTTTTAATTCAATGATTATAATTTGATTATCAATAATATTAATAATAATAATAATCCAATTTTTATGGTCACAGCCCAGCACACCAAATTGGTCAAATTGGTGTATGAGACTTCCTTGTTTATGAGACAAGGGATATACTAAGACACATATACTCTATCCCTCTTTGGTTTGAACCTATGACCTCTTAGGAAGAAACACTTGCTCTTAACCATTAGACCAACTCAAACTAAATTAAAAATTCTTATTTAAATATTTATTATTATAATAATATATTATATAAAATAAATTTTACAGCTTTTAAGATCTAATAGGTATGGAATGGTATATACTTTCTCTTTAAAGATCATAAAATCAAATTTTAAATAGTGTAAATATTCACATTGGATTTTATAATCATGATCAATGAGTGATTCATTTAAAAATTTTAAATTTTTATATATAATAATAATAATAAATTGTTACAATTAAAAAATTAGAATATAACGTTATGTAAGAGATAAAGTCCCTGTGATGTTCAAATTTCTTGAAAGAAGTAATTAGGTCGACATAAGTTTCAGCTCGCAAAAAACCTAATACGGGCTGGCTGCCTTTTCTCCCTCACTCGCTCGAGCGATGTCGCCGCCGTCACCATGGCAGGGCGAGCAAACTGTAAGGGATTCAACGCCGCAGGCCTTCGTCGCCTTTCTTCTCCGAGAATTCATAGAACGCGGCATCGTATTTCCCATCCGGCAACATATTCTGCGCAGGTTGCAGGTCGAGGGTTTAATCTCGCCTGGGTCGATGCAGATCTTGCCGCAGAGTCAAACGGTCTCGCTACTGTCTCCCTCTGCCGGCGATTAGGCAGCGGATCATGCATCTCGGCAGCCTCGACTACAGCGGCGTCTCTGCTAGAATCTAGACTCTGACTCATGAATGGGCAGGGCAAACGAGAATGGAGACTGAGGCAGGAGGACTCTCATCCTCATACAGCAGATCTCAACGCCAAAAGCCACCTGGATCTGAGAGCACAAGAAGTAAGCACAGCTCAGAAGCAGTTTCGAAGTGGGGAACAAAGGCTTGCAGATTATTCATCCTCAGCTTATCAGATCCAGATCTCTCTTCTATCTGGCGGAACTCAGCTGCTCTGGGTGAGGGCCATGGATCTGGTGCAGGACATTCGGCAAGATCTTGAACTCAGATTGGGGATCCCATCAGATCTCATGAGATTTCTTCACGAAGGTAAACAACTGGAGGACCCTCTGCCTTTGTCTCATTACGATATCAAAAATGACGCTTCAGTTATGCTCTCTCTACGCTTGAGAGGAGGAGCCTATGGGCAAACCTCCTCGGCTCCTACCTTCTCCTATAAGGATGCGGTGCATAAGCAACCAGCTAAGAGAGTTGCTCAACCAGCTGAGGCTCCCAAGCCTTTCCTGGTGGATAAAAAGGAGGAAATCCCCTCCATTGAAATCTCTCATCCAACATTGGAGGATCAATTTCAGACGTTTGCAGAAAAAGCCATCATTTGCAGGTTTAATGGACTATGGCCTCGAACAGCAGATCTCTACCAATGGATCCATTCTAACTGGACCAACAACTGCAAGGTTTTCTTTTGCTCGAAAGGCTTCTTCATTGTGGTCTTTGCATTCAATGAAGACTATCAGAAAGCATTAACGGAAGGCCCCTGGTTCTGGGGATCAGCGGGGCTCTTCCTTACTCCATGGTTTCCAGAATTCGACCCTTCCAGAGCGGTCATCACCAAGCTCCCCATCTGGGTCAGGCTTCCAAACCTCCCCGCGCATCTCTGGCACTTCGCAGTCTTCCAGGGGATCAGGAATACTCTTGGCCACTTCCTAGCCACGGATACCTCTAGAGGAGAGAAAGGAATTTACACCTTTGGTAGAATTTGTGCAGAAATAGACATCAGCAACGGGCGACCTGATCAGATCAATCTCAAAATTGGGGACTTCCACTTGACTGAGACCTTAGACTATGAGAACACTACCTTCCAGTGTCATCATTGCCATCATATGGGACATCTACAAAACTCATGCGCCACCTTCCTCGACAAAGAGAAGAATCAAAAAAGTAAATCCAAGTCAAAGAGCTGGAAACCATGTGATCCTCCCCCCATGGATGACATTGACTCCTTCAGCTCGGATGAGGAGGAAAAAGAAGCGAATGAAGAAATTGCTGAGCACATGATGGACTCCCCCTTGATCCGCCCTGAGGATCCTTCGGCACCTTAGATCTCGCAGAAGCGCACGCACACACCCTCATCCTCTGATTCAGATAAGGAGTCTCCTCCTTCAGCACAGAATGCTCTACAACTGGTACCTATCCAGCCAACCCACAATGACTGGACAAAATTCAGCAAGAAGAAAGTGAAAAAATGTCGTTTGGAGGTATCCACCCACTCTAGGTAGATCCCTCTGGCCCGCTCTCTATTTTTGCTATCTTGGTTATCTTCTGCTTGTTATAGAGTGCTATATGGGACCGAGGTTGATAATCTATCATTTCCGGCTCCCTTGCTCTGTTACTTTGTCGGATGGCAAAGCTCTGATTATGCTATATGTTTTTTCTTAATAGATTTAGTGTTAATCAGAGAAAATAATAATAATAATAAATTTTTAATTGAATATATTAATGTGGAGAAATTTTATTACTTTTTTTTCACAACTCACTTCTATATTTTTATATATATATATATATATATAATAAGTATTTAATACGGAAAATATTAAATATGTAACTAATATTTTTGTAAATTTGAATTTAGAATAAAAAATATATATATAATTATTAATAATATTATAAGAATAGCATTAATATTTATAATTTTGTTTATAAAAATTATTTTAAAATATTAAATAAATTATTTTTAAAAATATATAAATATTACTAAATTTATATACAAATATGTGTCAATAGATTTATAATATGATAATGATGTAGATATATAATTATGTTTCACATAAAGAATATATTAAAAACTTAACATATGGATGAGCTATATTAGATGGTTCAAAACGTAAACCAAATCTTAATGATGTGATTAATCCTAAAGGCATTTATCTAAATGATGGATCACAAAAGTCTTAGATCTAAGAATATCAATCATATAAATATATCTAGTTTATTGTAGTAGTTTACTTTGAAAATGAGATAAGATATGAAAATGTATTCAAGAAAATGGTAATTTATATGGTGTAAGTTTATCAGTTTAGGAAATCAAATGAGTAGCAAAACTATGAGTGTTTTTTCCATATAATTTGAGATAAAATTGTCTTGTTAAAAGTTATACATAAATAAATATCATTAAATCTTAAAATTATATATAAAAATTAGTTTGAGGGGTTGTTGACACAATTATCAATAACTTGGACTAGAATGTCTTTGATATTATTACACACATGTTCTTTTTGCTAGGAATAATATCTTACTGTCAAGAGCCTTGATTTATAGGTGCACATCATTTATCTAGAGCAGAATCTCCTAATGATCCTCATTTATTTCTAGTAATACCATACCTACAAGGGGTTTTATTTACTAGTACAAGTACATCATTCTATAGTACTTAGGTTCCCTAATTCTTGTGGTACCAATATGATGAACCTAGGGCTCATCTTGGTATAAATATCACATCTAAAATACACACTCTCTCCAACATTTCTTCTTCCTATGATTACTCGATTTTGACCCTAACATTCAATGGAGTCTGCCTCCATAATGCCCCAACATATGCATTGTCATCTTCTTAAAGAAAATATTGTGTCTGTCATACATGCCCGCTCGAGCCTCTATACCATAGGAATACTCATGGCATCTTTTCTCTATTATAAAATGAAAAGGAAAAGTATATTGGATTAGACACAAAGTAGGGTCCTCTTTGGACAAAAAACCTCATAATCCCAACTATCATAAACTAGGTGTACACTATCCAATTTCTTATAACTTGAGAAGAAAATTGTTGAAGGAGGTGAATATTAGGGTAGGAAATTACCACTAGTGGAATAACTCCTCAACTCAAAACCAACGAACCAGAAAAAATAAACTAGACGTAGATAAATACATAAGCCATCAGATGATGCTTACCCAAACTATTATCAAAGTCAATCCATCAGTAGAGGAGAGAGTTAAAAAATAACACCCTTGCATCTCTAGTTATGCCTCAACCATTATCCATAGGGGCGAGTGCTTGTACCTCCCAAAATACATCATATCTTTGCGAGTTTCCTTCAACAAATTGCATTATGAAAAATAACTTCTCAACAAGCACACCCTTCATATTTATGGTACACATGCACTGAACGAACCATAAATATGTGATCCATCAACTTGATCTCAGAGTTATATGGGAAATATAATGACATGGACTTATGTTGACACCCCCTATCAGGAATTATTCACTTCCTTACCACTCCATGTAGGAATAATTCACTAAAATATTAGTATACATATAAATAGACATATTATAAATATGATATTTACATTAAATAAAAATTAATGGCAACAATGAATATATTATTTTGAAAATTTGTAATTGGAGTCGCACTAGTACAACAAGATCACAGAATGTCAGAGATGCCAATCAGTGTGAGCTAATTCTTCTTTATTCCTAAAATAAAAGCTTGATATATAATAATGGACTCTTCCATTACATATTGATAAGTATATATATTCTGAAACACACTAGAATTAAACAAAAAATTACCTTCATTACACACGAACTTGACTAAGAAGAATGTTCATCTATGGGAATCACCCTTGAATTATTTGGAGGAAAAATACATATAGATTAAGAACTATAAATTCAAATTCTCTCTTTCCGAAGGGAGTGAGAATTTCTATCCTTGTTCTGGTTCATGCCATAGTTCCTCAATCTAGCACATTAGATAAATAATTTCCTCCTCCACTCTTTGCAATGGCATTTGATGGTTTGCTAGTAGCTCCATGGTTGTTGACAAGCTTGTGTCTAATTGATTTTATGCAATTAAAGTTGAAAAATATTTCCCTACATTAATTCTAATTCATTATTCCTCATATGATCTAATTATTCTAGAGATTCCTCCTCCAATTTATAACTAGGGCTCTATTTTTCCACCAAGTAGGGGTCCCAATCAACTAATCACCCATGAATATATAAACATTAGTGAGATCAAGCAAGTATCTAATATTGTTTTCATATCACTATATTTCCCTTGAGGTGTTCTTCATTCCCACTTAAAAAAGGTAATACTCGTGAATCTCTTAGATGGAAAAGGAAAATAAAATAATATGCCAAAGTGGCCTTCCACTACCACTACATTTCCAAAGCTAAGAGTTGAATTGGAATGAAATTCCATTCCTAATAATAACTAAATGCCCTTAATAATTGATTCTAGTATATAGAATAACACAAAATTATCAAGATTATTAACCACCTAATCCACCTCTAAGTTGGCAGCTAAAGTCCAACCATACATCTTCTAACACTTCCAACTCTAGTTTACTTCCTTCACTTAACACATTAGGGAGAGCCCATTTGTCTTTCTTAATCTTATAAAGGTTAGTGCACCTCATAAATACAGTTGATTGAAGATATGATCCCAAAACTCCCCATATATGGGGGAGTTGCAGCACCACTACTAACAATTTGTCACCTTCATTATCTAGGATTAGTAATACCCCATGCACATACTAACTCCATATTTTTAAATCTTTGCAACCAAGTTGATTCCCACACACAGAGTTGGGTTGAAGTACCTGGTGACTACCGAAATTCTAGGGAGAGGGACATTACATCCCCTTCATCCATTTTACCCCTCGAAGGAAATCTCTTTTGCACATCATTCATGCTTCCATGTGTCTTATGCACATGGGTTTTATACCCCTCATTGATTTTTATCTTAGCCATTATACTAAGGAATAATTGAGAGGCCCTCGACAATCTCATTTATTAGAATAACATCAATAACCAAAGTTTCTCCTTGATTAGAAAGTATATCATCCTACTTATTGTTAATCCAAACAACATTATACACTAAAAAAGACTCCAATTTTGAAACAAAGGCTATATTCTTTCGAATATTAAGTCCAATTTTACATTTGAGGGAGAGGAATGCAATACTACATTCAAAATTGTGAAAGAAAGTCTCCAATAATTGTAATATTACTAAGATTCAGCTATAAGCCTTCGAGAAGTCCTTGGTATAAGGCATAGGATTCAACCTATTTGTTGAAAACCATTCTTAATATACACAAATACATCTTAATTCTACTTGTCCCTTGAGGCGATAAATCGTGTCCAACACTAACCACCCCTTAACATTATTATTACCATTTTCTTTCATTCATATTTAAATCCATTTTAAATGATTATTTTTTTTAAAGTTAAAAAATTAATATTATTTTGTAATAATTAATAATATATATATTTTTTTTTAAAGATATTATTATCGTTATTATTTTTCATCTAAAGGAATCGACTCATCTAGTATTGGTGTGAAAATGTGTCAATTCCAATTTCTACATGTAGGTGAACCTCCCCACACATGACTCGTCTAGTATTTGTGTGAAAATGTGTCAATTCCAATTTTTACATGTAGGTGAATCTCCCCACACATAACACTCATCTATAAAATTATATAATTCTCTCTATTCTTTAATATGTTTTGAGAATTTTAATTATCCATAATTATTAGGTGGATGGCACGGATTTAACCTGTAGGGAATAGTATAAAATATTCTTAAGAGTAGTCACATATGAAAGAGTGAGATTTATCTCAAAAGTAATTATGCTTTTTTTTTTCTTTTCATAAAATTGATTAATTCAAAATAAAAATGTCATATAAACAAATGCCATATGAAATAAATTATGGATTTTGAGCATGTGGTATTAATAAACTATGACACAACCAAGATGAATCTCCATAATTACATTTTTTTGTGTTTTTAAA
Source organism: Pinus albicaulis (assembly GCA_034641835.2). NCBI lineage: Eukaryota > Viridiplantae > Streptophyta > Pinopsida > Pinales > Pinaceae > Pinus > Pinus albicaulis. Next base: position 124,813 of record JAXQQM020083027.1, on the reverse strand, counting down.
ATGAATAAATGTTTAACTCAGTTTAATTTTTTTATAATTAATAATAATACTAACATAAACTGATTTTTAAAATCTTGATAATATAAAAAATATAATCAAATAAAATTTTTAATGCTGATATCTATGTATACTTCTAATTCATTTAGTTTATATAATTATATTAATTAAAATAGACTAAATTATTATAAAAATATAATATAAATATAAATGTCCATATTTATAATTCATTTAATTTATATAATTATATTAATTAAAATAAACTAAATTATTATAAAAATATAACATAAATATAAATATAAATCACGTGAAAAGTGATCACACCACATGTTTAATGTGCAAGATATTTTAGGGTTAGATTTGTCTTTTACCAAGCGATATAGTTGCATTTTATGAGCTCATGCCTACCTACTTCCGTTACCATAGGTTGGTCCACCTACTTTTACTTTGGTAGATTCGATTTAAGAGCACATTAAGGTTCATCCTATATGTGAGATAACGCTTACCATGTGTTGGTCCACCTAATTTTACTTATCTTACATATATATATTTTTTTATTTAAGAGCACTTTAAGGTTTATCTTATATGTGAGATAATATTAAAAATATTAATGATAAACTATTATTCGATTAACAAAATTAAAAAGTTTATTGAAATTGACAAACATCTCAACGATTTGAATTGTGATGACTGTCGGAAGATAAGTAAAATTTATTTATCTTCTTTATTTTCTTCTTTTCCTTTTATTTGTCTCTTTTCTTTTTATCTTTTTTTCCTTCATCTACTTATATCTATTATATTATGATTTATGTTTACTATATTATATAATTTTCTATTAAGCCCTATATTTATATTTGAATTTTATATATATATTACACTTAGATTCCACTTTTATTCTATATATATCTTCTATTATTAAATTTCTTTTTATTTCATTGATTTCTTTTGCATTTTTTCTTACTTTCTCATTCTTCCTATTTATTCGTTTTTTCTTAAGATTCTTCTTCTCCATATCTCCCTCTCATGACTCATGGACCTCAATGGTTTTATTAAAAAAAAAAAAAATTAGATGCACATTCTCTAGAAGTCTCTCTACTCATTATTATTTAAAAAATGGAAGCATATTCACTAGAATTCTCTCTACCCATTATTATTTAAAAAATAGATGCATGTTCACTAGAAGTCTCTCTACCCATTATTATTTTAAAAAAGGATGCATATTCACTAGAAGTATCTCTACCCATTATTATTTCTTGCACACTTATCAAATATGAAATATTTCAATGAATATGTGATGCCCCATCCACTTTCACTTTTTGAATGAGCAAGGGTTTTCCATTTAAAAAAATGATAACCTCCTTGATCTATGTTCCCTTTCCATGCGAAACTAAAACATGTTTCCCTTTTCTTCTCAGCAGCTCCTTTGGGAACATGCACTATAGAGGCTAATACATTTGAATTACCTCCAACATGACAATAAACAGAGTTAATATCTCACCTTGATGTAGCCTCCTATTACATCATAAGTGTATTTTTCCCTCAATTTTTCCAATAATCCAATGCCATTCACATTTATTATAGCTATTTAGCTTCATAATGAAGCCCAAGCATTTAAATTTTGCATCTTAATCCAAATTTATGTAATGGAAACTATTTCTTTAAAAATATTGTATCTCTTCATTTATATTATTCAAAATAATTGTAGGTTTGTGTAAAAAAAATTCCATTCTGATGGCCTTGAAATAAAAATCAAGAATATCATTTATTCCCCCCCCCCCCCCTCAATCAAATAACTATTAGTAGAAAGTAACATATCATTTCCAAATAAAAGATACATAAAGTGTTATGCCCGTCCAATCCTAATCGCTTTAATAACCTAGTTTTTTTCCACTTCTTAAATAGTCATGCTAATCCCCTCTACCACTAGTAAGAATAAATATGGACACAAAATGAATCATTCTTAGTCTTTTCATTTGAGCGAAAAAAAAAAAGGAAAACCCATTAAGAAGTGTGGACAATGAAATAGTGGAAATGTATCTTATTATCCATTTACCAACATCCACTTTGAAACCAATTTGTATCCATATAAGCCTCAGGTATAGCTAGCAGGTCATATCCTATGCCTTAGAAAGAACTAATTTTAACACCATGATAGACATATTTTATGATCTAATAGAATGGAAACCTACTTGTGAATATCCAATAGCTTCATGGATTGGCCTCCATTTTAAAATTGAAATCATACTAAGAAATTGTATGAGTGGAAATTATTTATTTATCAACAAACACCTTTAAAATGAAATTATATGTGCAATTAGAAATTTAGATAGTTTTAAACTCACCAAATGTTAAATAGGATTCTCAACCTTTGTAATCAAGGAAATAAATATTGAATTGAATGATACCAACACCTTTCCAAAAATTCATACCTCCACCACCCTTATTACGCCATCACCTAATATGTAGGGAATTCTACTTATAACTCATTTTTCTAGCTTGACCTCCTCCACCACCCTTAAAAGTTCGTCACCTAATATGTTAAGGAATCCCAATTAGAACTCAATTTTATAACTTCAAAGTAGGATTTGTTTCCTTATTAAATGTCAAATGAGATTACAAAACTCATTCTTAGATATCACCTCACACACACACACACACACACACACACACACACACACACACACACACACATATATATATAACCATTTGGGAGAAGCAATAATATAATTTAAAAATCTTTACAATATTGACTCATACTATTTCTTTATATATTTACCAAAATGTTTCACAACGAAATATACTCATCCTTTAAAATTCATGATAACAAGCTCTTCCAAAAGGTATTAGTGTTTTTCAAAAAGTTAGCAAATTTAGGAAAATATTTTGTATTTTCATCCCTTAATTTCAACTGAGTATCCCTACTTTTCAATATTTATTTATCATCTCTATCTTCCAAAACTTTCCTTTTATTTTATTTTAGATTTTTCAATCTTACCTTTTTAATATTCCCAAAAAATCCTAAGAATATTACCAATATCAAATTCATTATCCTTCAATTTTTTTTCTTAGTTCTGATGTCTTCCACCCACCCAAGCAATAACATTTTTTGCAACAATTTTAAGCAAACAAAAAATTGATCAGTTGATGAAGTTCTCTAATTTTGGTTGCAAAAACTCCAGTTCTACCTTTCAATATTGCATTTCTTCCTCCTATAGCCAATTTGAATAGACTCCCCAACTTCTAGCTATTATTTTCCAACTATACGAAAACTAGGGAATGGTGCAAGGTCCTACAATCCAAAATCCATGACCTATACCTATCCATCTATTACACCAATGGGAATCAGACCAAGAACCCTTCAATTATTTTTGACATTTCTTATCTCTTTAACCTAATATTCCATCACACTTATTTAAGAATCATTGGTTCTATGTAAACCAAGGAAACTCTTTCTATCTTACGCATAAATAAGTTTACCAACCTATCCACTCTAACAATATCACCCACACTTATTATCAATTTATAATAAAATTTAAATCCCCACAAATAATAAATCACTCTTCAACCACCACTCGATGGCTAAAAGTCCTATCCTAGAAAATTTTCTTATTCTCACAAGGTCCATACACGTTTCATATAGAAAACAATTCGTCCAAATATTTATGATACAACTCTATGCATAGACTTGAAATAATAGTGAAAGAATTTGTTTAACAAAAACTATGGTTCCAACCTATAACAAGTACCCTAAAATAGTCCAAATGAATCAATTCAGGGAAATTATCAATTCACTACTCATAGTGTCTTGAAGAAAAAATATATATGGTTTTATGAAATCTACTAATATATTTAGAGCTATTTTCCTAATATGACTATCAAAAATTATAATTTTTTTGGAGAAAATATTCATGTAAAAACATTTTTATTCTTATGGCTAGCTTTAAGCACATCAATGATTGGTTTCTATTAACCCTATTTGATTTCCTTAATTTCATCTTCCTATATTCGTGATAAAAAATAATTCCTACCAGCCTGTATATGGCCAAAGTTATTTTAGTGATCAGTTCCCAAACCATCAATATCATGGGCCTGTCAAAATCTAGTTTCTTTAATCACATATCATAATGACCTTTCCCTATGTCTAATTTATGTAGAAGTTTCTCACCAAAACCTAAGTCTTCCATCTCCAAGTTAAATAAGGAGGATCCCCTTAAGTATGAAGACAAATATTGTGGAGACAAGCTTAAAACCTTGAAATTCACCCCAACATAGGATCACAACTCGACCAAGTTAAAATCACCCTTATTCTTTTTTGTTAAATATTTTTCAAAAAGGTTTAGAACCCTAAGCTAGAGTTGGTGAAGGTTCCTTAGGTACACTAATATGCATAAGGTATAAAATATTATGATACTTTATGAATTTAACCAAAGAATACAAAATTGAAAGAGTAGTGTTATAAAAAATTTTAATCTATGGATAAACTAAATTCCTTGAGTGTGGTGTTCCTTCACTTAGAAAAATAGAAGAAAGACAACTGCTATTTTCTCTAAGACAAATAGATATACAGAAAGGTAAAGAAGCTTAATTTTGATTATTTCGCTCCCCTTCTCCTTTTTTCACTCTTATCGTCGCTCTCAATCCAACTCAATCTGCTAGATTGATTCCTGCAATCAAGGACAGAGAAAAACAAACACCATACAATATACAGGTATCTACTTATCTTAATCAAATCAGACCGATTAGATTTGAGAATACATACATCATCAAGAATACATTTTAGAAGATATAGTGTAACACATATCACTATACAACTAATTAAAAAAAAAAAAATCTTACCTTAGATTTAATCTGAATGTTAAAACTCTAATGCTCAGATTTTAACCTCTCTTGTTGTTAAATTTGTTCACATAAATTTCGGTTGAATATACTTGACATACATTATGATTATACCTAAATTGCATGGTAAATGAATCTAGGTTTCCTTGACATTATTCCTACCACACATGCCTTAAATTTATACTCGACATAACTTTGATAAATAGTTTAAAACCCTTACGGTATACCCAATGTAAAACTCCATCTCGAGATTTTCTTTGGTACCACCCGTCAGATTATGGTTACGGTCACACTCTTTCACTTTAAGGCTCACGAAACTTGTTAGATTTTTATTTATGGTCAGAGTTAATGGTTGAGGTCCATCTATCATTACACAATGCTCGATGCCTTTGAGGTTCTTTGGTGTAAACGCTAACGGGGAAATTTTGTCGGTATACTCTCAACCCTAGTCCACACCACCCCATTTCTCCTTACCTGTGCGATGGTCAGGTTTGCAACTTATGAGGGTTAGGGCTGCAATCTCAGCTTTTCTCCAACTTGAAGTATGCATGCAAGTCTTAGTTTGGAAGAGAGAAATAGCTTTGTGAAACAAAGAGAAAGGATAACTTGTCCTCCTTCTTTGTCGCTGATGAATACATCTCCATTCGGGTTAATTTCACAGGTATAGCCATTGGAATGGTTTCTCAAATTATGTAATTTTCTTATTTATTTATTTTAACCATACGCCAGTTCTAGAGTTGATTCCTTAATATGCTTACCCACTGGCTTGCTTGTTTCTAGCTCAACATCCGCCATTTCGATTGGCATCATCATTTCACAGGTAAATACTTCGTTATTTTCTCCCTCAGGAAAACCCTTCAAGTTTTACTCCTCCATTTTAACGTTGCGGTGTCCTAACTTATGACTGGTGGTTGTGTTTGTAGGTACCTACATTTCGAATGCCAAGTTTATTCTACATGCTTTCTCCGAATTTGAGTATTACAGCTGCTTATCCACTAACCGTGCCATTACGCAAGGGTATTCACCTTAAAGATTTCTCAGGGCGTGATGTGTTAATTGAGTTTACGAGAGCACCAAACATCATTCTCGGGTGTTGATATTATATCTTTGTATTAGTAAACTGAAATATGTATAATTCCTTTCATTCTAATGTCTATCTGAGGAGGAGTTTCCCTCGGAGCTATTCTCTTGGTCTCGGTATATTTGCCCATCCTAGTTCTTGTTTAATTAGTTTTGGATGCTGGAACCTCTAAGAGGTTTTATAATGTTTTTTCTCTTTTCGGGTGGAATACCCATAGGGTTATCCCTTCTGGATTTTGTACTATAATTCCAGAGATACTCTTACTATTTTTACTTTTTAATGAAGATGAGCATAGCTGTAGTTTTATATTTATACCATGATAATTTTTATTAATGGAATACGAAGTTAGCTGTTTTGGATGTGTGTGTGTTCCGAGCCTTTGACCGGTCCATGGGTCATTGCACAGTTCAATATAATTTCCCATGTGTTTGGAATTCTATTTTTTCATTATTCTTAGATGATTATCATTTTCTGTTTAGTATTTCTATTGAAACGAATCTCCTGCACAATTATTTTTATTTCAGCATGTATGGTTCCACAGCAAGAATTCCAGATGTACAGTTTTGGTGTCCATACCACCCTAAGTTATTTTCTGAGTATAGTTAACCTTAGAGGAACGATGTGTTCTGGGCTAAGGTTTCACCTCGTGCCCAGAACCGACAGTTCTCTCTACAGGAATTTAAAATGATAGGGTTCTGGGGTTTTTCTATGTCATTGTTTCTACAGTAATAGATTAATTCTTTTCTTGCTACACCCTATTTTCATGACCTTAATAGATTTCATTCCATGAAAATGTAGTTCTTCAAGTAATGAATTTCTCGAAAGAAAGATAATAAAATTATGTATTTTTGTAACACAGTTACTACTATATTTATTTAATCACAACTGTTACTATAATTTTTATATCACTGTCCCCTTATATTTTCTCTATTAAGATCATATTCACCGAACTCAGAAACACAATATATGTTCCACATATAATCCATAGAATCTTGTAAACCATCTACTTAAAATCATAAAGGTACACATAACTGATTCCTTTCAACATCTGTTTTTCTATAAAACAATTTAGTGTCTTTGAATCTAATGAAGCACACTTCGTGTATTCATATTTAACAAAATTAGTTCCTATTCTTTTTTAAGTTACAGAATCGCATAGATACTTATCTGAATGTGCATTTCACTGCTGATGTCCACCCAACCTTCAAGAGAGGCAATTACATCCTTCTCTTTCCCCCGTTCTCCATGCCTGAGAGGCACAAGTTTACAATATTTTCTGTTGTGACCTCGGGTCCCCAGGTCCAGTCAGTACCATAAATTATCAACAATGATGAGTGATTTCCACTGGTCTCTACCAGCTCAAGAAATTCCTCACTCTCTTCCTTAGTCTATGAACAAAACCCCTATTCCTCACTGGGATCAATCTTTTATCCTCAGAGGAGCAGGTAACTGTTCAAACTGTCCAACCACCTTTCAGCTCTTGGAATAATTTTTCCATCAACCTTTGTACTTTTTATGGAAATACTTTCCATAACCAATTTTATTTCCAAATAATAAAATAAATAAAATTTTCCAGAAATGATAATTGTTTAGTCTTCTCTTTTAAAAATAATAACTAAAATTTCAAATTACTAGTTAACAACTAGTTAATGCGAAATTTAGTTGTTACAACTTCCCCCCCTGGAAGTAAAACCGTCCTCGGTGTTTCACTCCAACTCAAGAAATAGCTTTGGGTAAGCCTCACGTACATATCCCTCGTCTTCCCAGCTAGCCTCCTCCAGGCTGAAGTGCTTCCATTGCACTTTAACCTAGATGATGGCTTGCTTCCAGAGCATGATTTCTCTCCTGTTGAGTATACGTTGAGGCTCGACCAGAAACTCGTCGTCTAGATCTACCTGCAAACAAAAAAGTTTTCTGTCAAATTAACATAAAAGAATCCATGCTTCAAGTTAGGATTTTCTAATCCTATCCTACCTGAATATTTTTCCAATGGATCACATGTTTTGAATCATGTACATATCGCTTTATTAGGGACACATGAAACACATTGTGCACCAGAATGTGGCTGGGTAAGGCCAACCGATATGCCACAGGTCCCACCCTTTCCAATATCTGCAAGGGTTCACAAAACCTAGGGGTTAACTTGGCACAAGAGGACCATCTCAAGGTGATCTTCTTTGGTTTGATCCTCACATACACATGGTCACCCACCTAAAACTCTCGATAAGTCATTTTCTTATCTGCGTATATCTTCTGTTGATCTTGTGCAGCTTTCAGGTTTTGCATGATATTATTTACTTGTAATTCCATTTTAGCCATCATCTCTGGTCCAAGAAATAGTCTCGTTTCAGGGCTACTCCAATTTATGGGAGTGTGGCATTGCCTTGCATATAGAGCTTTGAAAGGACTCTTGTTGTAAGAAAATTCAACCAGGTGTAAGTAATCTTCCCATTTAGTTGGCTGTTGCATCACATACATTGGCAGCATGTCTTCCAAAATTTGATTTACCCGCTATGTTTGACCATTCGTCTGGGGATGATAAGCAGTGCTGAATTTTATTTGGGTCCCTAGACCTGTAAATAAAATTTTCCAAAATGTTGAAGTAAAATTCACATCTCTGTCCAAAATAACAGTCTTTGGAATGTCGTTCAGCCTAAAAATTTCTCTCATAAAAATATCTGCTATCTATATAGTCTTGTAAGTAGACTGTACATGTATAAAATGTGTACAATTACTCAACCTATCAATAACCACCATAATGGAGTCATTGTGCCTCTTTGACCATGGTAACCCCATAATGAAGTCAAGGGATATGACCTCCCACTTCCATTCAAGTGCTAGTATGGGCTGCAACAATCCTGCAGGATGTCGATGCTCCACCTTGACCTGTTGACACTACACACATTTTTTTAAGTATTCACCAATGTTTCTATGCATACCATGCCAGAAATATAATTTTCTAATAACAGTTAACATTTTCTGGTATCTTGGGTGTCCTGCATAATTACTTCGATGATATTCATTCATGATTAGCTCCTTTAGATCCACACGGTTAGGTACATATAATTTTCCCTTAAAGGTTAGCATTTTTTATTTACTAAATCCATACTCAGAAGTGTTTCCTTGCCTTCTGGCCTCTTCCATTTGCTTCCATAAAAATTGGTATTCTGGATCCTTCCATGCTTCCTCTTTCACTTGATCCAGGAATTTGAATTCAAGCTAATTATAGTAAAGCTCATAAACACAATGCATATTTCTACTTAAAGCATTCACCACCCAGTTTTCCTTACCCTTCACGTGCTGAATGTCCATATCAAACTCACTTAAGAAGGCATTCCATATTTTCTATCAGGAGTTTAAATCAGCTTGTTTGAAGTAACTGGTTAGGCTGCTATGATTCCTCTTTAGTACAAACTTCTTTCCCTACAGGTAGTGTCTCCATACCCAGAGTGCATCTAATACTGCTGTTAACTCTGGATCATAGGCTAAATATCTTTGCTCATGCTATTTTAACTCTCTTCTCTCATAGGCCACTACCTTTCCTTCCTGAGATAACACTGCCCCAACTCCCTCTTTACAAGGGTCTCTAAGAACTTCAAATTCTTTGTTGAGGTCATCTACCCTCAACACTGGTGCAGTCGTCAATAGCTAATTCAACCTCTCGAAACTATTGTGGCACTCATTAGTCCACTTAAATACTTTTCCTTTTCTCTGCAAAGAGGTGATTGGAAAAGAAATTATGGAGAATCCTTCAATAAATCTTCAATAGTACCCAACCAATCCCATAAAGGATCGGATATTCACCACATTTTGGGGAACTCACCATTCCATGATTGTCTTGATTTTCTCTGGATCAAAAAAAATCCCTTCTGCTGAAATAACATGGCTTAAGTACTAGATTTTTGTTTTGAAGAAATCACATTTATTGAACTTAGATTACAACTGGTGTTTTCTTAACATTTCCAGCACAATCCTTAGATGTTATTTACGTTCTTCCTGGTTCTTAGAATAAATTAAAATATCATCAATAAATATGAGTACAAATTTTTCCAGGAAAGGGTCAAATATACCATGCATTAACCTCATAAATGTCACTAGCGCATTTTTTAACCCAAAGGGTAACACCACAAACTCATAATGCCCATACCTAGTACGTAAAGCAGTCTTATAAATATATTCATCCTTGATTCGGATTTGGTGGTACCGAGACCTTAAATCTATTTTTAAGAATACTATAGCCCCCTTCACCTGGTCAAACATATCGTCAATCCGCGGTAACGAATATTTATTTTTGACTGCTAATTTATTGAGTTGTCTATAGTCCATGCACATTCGCATGGTTCCGTCCTTCTTCTTTACAAATAGCACTGGTGCTCCCCAAGGGGACACACTCAGAAAAATGTATCCTTTTTCTAGTAGTTCTTGTAACTGAATTTTTATTTCAGTTAATTCTGGAACACTCATTTTGTAAGGAGCACTTGACACAGGTGATGCTCCTGGCATTAATTCAATGGGAAAATCAATATCTCTTCTTGGTGGTAATCCAGGTATATCTTCTGGAAATACATCCATGAAATCTTGTACCACTGTTATGCTCTCCATCAAAGGATACTTCTCCTTGGAATTGGCATATCCCATCTAGAAAGCATAAATCTGACATCCTTTCCTCATACACTTATTCATTTGGGATGATGTAATAGGACATGGCTGTAGCGGATTCTTGTTTCCCTGAATCTCTTTGTGTGTTCCATCTTTAATTCTATAATAAATAATATTTTCTTTACAGTCCACCAAGGTCCAATGTTTTTCTAGCCAATCCATACCCAACAAAACATCATAGGACCCTAATGGAAATATGTTCAGGTCCATGTTTAACTGTTGGTCTGCAATTTCCAAAGTGCAGTTTGGAATTTTGGCAGTTACTTTTCTTTTTTCTCTTATGGCTAGCGCTACCAGACAAGGGTTTTTTTGAATTTATGAACTTTTAATTTACATACTTCCACTATTTTGGGATTAACATAACTTATAATTGCACGTGGTTCAACCAAAATAGAAACAAATTGAGACAATGACTTACCTTCCAACTCTATCATTGTTGGCTGATAATCTACCTGTCGATCCTCCAATGTTGTGTTGATTCGATGTAGGTTTCGGGCCACGTTACCTACTGTAGAAGCCTCTTGCAAATTTTCAACTGTTTCACTTCTCCCTCGCTTTGGGCAATTTTTATAATAATGTGCCTCACCACACCCCCAACACTGCAGAGGTGTCTTGGAAACTTTTCCTTGTTCAGATTTTCTAGAAGCCTCTGTAGGTCTCTCTTTAGCTGGCCATCGAGTTCTTAGATGATTTATACCAAACTTATTGCTTACAGAACTTCGTGCATAATTCTTAAAATTGTTACTTCTGGAACCCTTGAAGTTTGAGTTGTTTTTATGTCCTTTTCTTGGCTGCCAACTTTTTCCCACTTCCCCTTTTGCCTTGGACTGCTGGTAGCACATTTGTGCCTTACGAATGGCTTCGTACATGGTTCTAGGATTTATGAATTTGATTCGTTCCTTCATATGGGTTGGCAGACTGCTGAGGAATATTTGAACCTTAGCCTTTTCATCTCTGATGTATGGAACATATCTTAACAGGGAGGTGAACTTGGTAATAAACTTGTCCATAGTCATCTGACCCAGCTTCAAGTCATGGAACTCTCTATATTTTTCATGATAAAAATGTTATGTTAAATACTTATCTTTAAAGTATTGTTGGAATGAATCCCATGTAACATCTTGATCTTCAATGCTGCAAACGTTATTTACCTCCTCCCACCATAGGGTTTCTTTCTCTCTCAACTAATATATGGAAAATATAGCTTTAAGGTTGCTTCTGTACTCATACACCTGGAATTACTTATTCATATTTATCAACGAAGACTTTTCCACCTCCTTAGCTTCTCCATCAAATGTAGGTGGTTTTATTTTTCGAAACTCACCTTGAAGCTCTACTTTTTTCTTCTTAACTTCTTGCTGATCGGACACATTACCAGACTCTACTTCATTAGAGTTTATATTTTTATTGCTTCATTGTGAAGGAATCCTGCCCATTCTGTCTGTGGTTTGGTATTTAGTTTGTCATTCGTTATATTATTGCATCCCATGATCGAGAATGGGTTGTAACACCCCTTGATTCTGCTTGTCGGAAAGGCTCTTAAGTATCATTTCTTGTTCTTGCATCAAATTTTCATTGTCACTTCTAACATGGACCATTTCCTCTTCTAACTTATGCACAGTACTTAAAAGTATGCTGGTCTGGTGCTATTTTTCCTCCAACAATATACTAGTATGATTCTGTTGATATACACTCAATTGAATCCACTTCTAGGGGTTCATTTTTGGTTGTGCCTGAGGTGTAGGTTCCCCAATATTCTGAGGTGTTTGTTGTGTCGATCCCCTTCTCATGTTGTCCATTGCAGTACTAATTCTTTTCTGTGCATCACTATAAACACATTTTAAACTTGTTAGGTGACCCTTATGGTCCCAGCGTGCGAACGCTGCTCTGATACCACTTGTAACACATATCACTATACCACTAATTAAAAAAAAAAATATGATTTCTTACGTTAGAGTTAATCTGAATGTTAAAACTCTAATGCTCATATTTTAACCTATTTTGTTGTTAAATTTGTTCACATAAATTTCGGTTGAATATAATTGACATACATTATGATTATACCTAACTTGCATGGTAAATGAATCTCGGCCTCCTTGACATTATTCCTACCACACATGCCTTAAATTTATACTCGACAGAACTTTGATAAATAGTTTAAAACCCTCTATGATATACCCAATGTAAAAATCCATCTCAAGATTTTCTTTGGTACCACCCATAAAATTATGGTTACGGTCACACTCTTTCACTTTAAGGCTCACGACACTTGTTATATTTCTATTTATGGTTAGAATTAATACTTGAGGTCTATCTACCATTGCACACCACTCGATGCCTTTCAGGTTCTTTGGTGTCAACGCCGGCGGGAAAATTTTGCCACTATACTCTCAACCCCAGTCGGCAACGCCTCATTTCTCCTTACCTGTGCGATGGTCAAGTCTACAACTTGTGAGGGTTAGGGTTGCAAGCCTGGCTTTTCTCCAGCTTGAAGTATGCATGCAAGTCTTAGTTTGGGAGAGAGCAGCAGCTCTGTAGAAAAAAGATAAAGGATAACTCATACTCCTCCTATGTTGTTGATGAATACATCTCCATTTGGGTTAATTTATCAGGTATAGCCAGTGGAATGGTTTCCCAAATTATGTAATTTTCTTATTGATTTATTTTAACCATTCGCCAGTTCTAGAGTTGATTCCTTAATAAGCTTACCCACTGGCTTGCTTGTTTCTAGCTCAGCATCCGCCATTTCGATTGCAGTCTTCATTTCATAGGTAAATACTTCATTATTTTCTCCCTAAGGAAAACCCTTCAAGTTTTACTCCATTTTAATGTTGCGGTGCCCTAAATTACGACTGGTGGTTGTGTTTGTAGGTACCTAAATTCCGAATGCCAGGTTTATTCTACAAGATTTCTCCGAATTTGAGTATTACGGCTGCTTATCCGCTAACTGCGCCATTATTCTGCCAGTTATTCCTGTAACGAGTTCTCAAGAAGGGTTTCACCTCTTCTCCAAGTTTTAAGGTGCTACTGGTTAGAATAGTGTGTTAATTGAGTTTACGAGAGCACCAGACGTCATTCTCGAGTGTTGATATTAAATATTTGTATTAGTAAATTGAAATGTGTATAATTCCTTTCATGCTAATGTCCGCCTGAGGGGGAGCTTCCTTCGAAGCTGCTCTCTTGGTCTTGGCAGATTTTCCTGTCCTAGTTCTTGTTTAATTAGTTTTGGACACTGAATTCTCTATGAGGTCTTATAATGTTTTTTTCTCTTTTTGAGTGGAATACCCACATGGTTCTCCCTTTTGGCTTGCGTACTATAATTCCAGAGATATTCTTACTGTTTTTATTGTTTAATGAATATGAACACAACTATAGTTCTATATTTATATCATGGTAATTTATACGAAGTTAGCTGTTTTGGATGTGTGTGCGTTCCGAGGCTTCGACCGGTCCATGGGTCATTTCACAGTTCAGTATAATTTCCCATGTGTTTGGCATTATATTTTTTCATTATGCTTAGATGGTTATCATTTTCTATTTAGTATTTATTTTGAAATGAATCTCCTACACAGTTATTTTTATTTCAGCATGTATGGTTCCATAACAGGAATTCTAGATGTACAGTTTACCACCCTAAGTTATTGTTCGATTATAGTTAACATTAGAGGGACGATGTTTTTTGGGCTGAGGTTTCACCTCGTGCCCATAACCGACAGTTCGATCTACAGGAATTTGGAATGACAGGGTTCTAGGGTTTTTCTATGGCATTGTTTCTACAGTCACAGATTAATTATTTTCTTGTTACACCCTATTTTCATGAACTTAATAGATTTCATTCCATGCAAATGTAGTTCTTCAAGTAATGTATTTCTCGAAAGCAAGATAATAAAATTATGTATTTTTATAACAAAGTTACTACTATATTTATTTAATAACAACTGTTACTGTAATTTTTATATCAATGTCCCCTTATATTTACTCTATTAAGATTATATTCACCGAACTCAGAAACACAATATATGTTCCACATATAATCCACAAAATCCTGTAAACCATCTACTTAAAATCATAAAGGTACACATAACCGATTCGTTTCAACATCTATTTTTCTATAAAACAATTTATTGTCTTTGAATCTAATGAAGCACAATTCCTGTATTCATATTTTACAAAATCAGTTCCTATTTTTTTTTTAAGTTACAGAATCACACAAATATTTATTTGAATGTGCAGTTCACTGTTGATGTCCACCCAACCTTCAAGATAGGGAATTACGTCCTTCTCTTTCCCTCATGCTCCATGCCTGAGAGGTATAGGTTGACAGTATTTTATGCTATGACCTCAGGACCTCAAGTCCAGTCAGTACCAGAAATTATCAGGAATGCTGAGTGATTTCCACCGGTCTCTACCAGCTCAGGAAATTCCTCACTCTCTTCCCTAGTCTATGAACAAAACCCCTATTACTCACTAGGATCATTCTCTTATCCTCAAAGGAGTAGGTAGTTGTTCAAACTGTCCAACCATATTTCATTTCTTGGAATACTTTTACCATTAGCCTTTTTAATTTTTATGGAACTACTTTCCATAACCAATTTTATTTCGAAATAATAAAATAAATATTTTTTTCCAGAAATGATAATTGTTTTAGTATTCTCTTTTAAAAATAATAACTAAAATGTTAGATTACTATTTAACAACTATTTAATGCCAAATTGAGTTGTTATGTATAGACATATGTATTGAGAACATGAACAGATATCTTTATTAATGGGGTAGGAGGAGAACATTACAACTAATGGATTGATTTGTCGTCAACCTGATCCAACTTCATTCTAGCCTCCTCACATCTAGCATCATCTCAGCAGCATATGAGTACTTCCAATATCTTCTCACATGAGAATCTAACAGCCTAAATTTGCACAAAATTTCCTCCCTAGCACTTAGACGAGTGCTCAATTTATAGGGAAACTTATGGTAGCTTCTCATTGAATGGATTTATAATAATAGGTAAGACATGTTTCCAAGTTTAGAGGTGGTGGATGGACACTTGGATTCGAAGTATGATACCTATGGACTCTTCTAGAAGGCACTAGCCATGTGGATATTCCCAGAACAATGATGATTTCACTCCTAGGTGACCAACTGATCTAAAAGTGATCGAATAAAGTGCTTAAGAAATTTGATTAGTGTTTCCTTTAGATTGATTTTTAACTGAAGTATACTTTAATAAAAGGTGACATAAACCAGCAGCAATAAATGATTAAATAACAGCAATAATCAGAGAGAAGAAGAAGCAAACAGTTTGATGACGGAGTTCGTCCCTCCTAGACTACATCTCCAGGTACGCTTTTAAGTGGGCGTCTGTTTTTATTAGGATTGGTCTTGGAATTTCTTTACACTGAATTGGAATAGAATGACTGTGCTCGCAGGGACTTCTGAACCCCGTAAACAAAAAGTACTCTTCCTCGCCTTTTCGACGCCTCTCTCCGTGCTCAATTTCGACCACCGACGGTTGAGCAATGTTGCAAACAAAATTGCCTATGTCCTTCTGAAATTGAACTCAAAATGCACAATCCATGTCCTTCTGAATGAAAATTTTCATGGCTTCTATAAGATGCATTCGAACTTGTAACAGCCAAAAATAATTTTTTGTTGAGCCAAAATTTTGATAAGGGGTTCAAATTGTTCTCTATTCATGAACCTAGGGTTAACATCCCTTAAACTTAGTGCTGTATTTAATTGCAAAAAACAAAATTTAGACCATATAATATAAATATTAGCTTGATGGTTAGGCTAACCGGGCGGAGTAATGATCTTTCGACATGCGATCAGCGCGACGGTCAGGATTAGCATCGATAGTTATGGTCTATCCCGTCAGTTAGGGTCCGGCAGTCACAACTTACCTTTATTGTGTTCACATAGTATTTAACCCGACGGTCTTTGTGCGATTTAAAACTATTTTAAAAACCCGATAGTTAACCTAACCTTATCCTCCGCGCTTCATACCTGTCACATAATACAACTCTGACGCAGTCAAGGTAGCGATTAGCACTGACAGTTTATCCCTTAGCATTGTAGTGGGTTTTATATTAATTTTTTATCATAAGATTTTACAACCTAACTATTTTATTGCCCGAACCTTGTATAATAAGGTTTTGTACAGTCTTACACCATAGTGCTTAGGTTTAAGACATAGACTTAATGCTAGGTCTAATGTTTAGGACTTTTTCATAGTTTGAATGTTTAAGACTTAGATCATAGGATAGGGTTTTAGGCTTAGGTATTAGGGTTTTAGATCTAGGTTGTCTCTTAATAGTAGGATTAGACCTTAGGTTTTATGATTAGGTCTTAGCATTTAAAACCCTATAACTTTACATTGTAAGGTGTTTCACCCTTTGACCAATTTTAACCCAATTTCACCTTTTCATCACACACATGACGATCATGCAATGAACCTGACACTGAAACATGAATGAATTTGAGGTCTTCCTTCGGACGATACTGACGGGAACTGCAGATTTGGAAATTGAACTGGACATCGGACAATCTGGAACTGCGTCGATCTTGTACTGATCAAGATCCTCCTGGATCAATCCTCTCCACTTAAAATTCTTTTGGACCACAAAAGCTTGATTTTAAATTGACAACAAGTGAGAATACAACTCTCTCACTTTCATATTGAATTTGATGACATACAACCATACCTGATCATCAACCTGAAAGTGATGCTTATCATGGTGCAATTTGAACCTGACTTGACTCAATGCTTGTCGTGGTGTAGAAGAATGTAAGGCTTGATTGTAAGCTTGATGCACATAAGTTACAAAATCATCCCACATCTTAGGATGTTTACTGTAGTTACCTCGAAGAATATGTATCCCGATTCTCTTCAAAATTTCCGTCTATCCTTGAACCAAATCCATGCTACCCCATGGTTGCAAAGGAACTGGAAGTGGCATGTGCAAACCAATCTTTCGATTGCATGACTTGCTTGTCGAACACATTACACATCCCTTTATGTACTTCACAATTTTTTCGTACATATGAGGCTAGTAACAATACCTTTGACTTTGTGTCATAGTCTTGCTTATGCCAAAATATCCTGCAATCTGAGAAAGATAAACTTCCCGAATAACATGCACTCTTTCTATCTGAGCATTATGAGTTGGTGATTCAAAAGTATCTTTGAAAACATCATCAGTACTATATTGTTCTAGATAACTTTCATGAACCAATGAAATTTTATGCAGTACTAATGAAGCATTCAAAGACAACATATTAACTACTTTACTTGTTATACCTTCCTTGTCCTTAATTACTAAGTGAATTCGCTGAAGAAATCCCATCCAATTGTAGTGAGATTGTTGCAACTTAGTATATGACTGAAAGTATTGAAGCAAGTGATAATCTATGTGAATCACTATTTCCACTGCATAACCTTTAACATATGTTTTAACTTCATATGGTTGTTGATGATTTATCAATACTGTGAAATTTTTCTGCTTAAACATTGTTACCGATGAAACGGGAACTATTACCTCAAAATGATAACTCTAGCCCAAAAAGACTCAAAAAACATGAAAAAATGCACCAAAAACAAAAAGTGTGTATTCCAGAACGCATTTATTTTTTTCTCAAGGTCAAATTTCACCTTTTTATAAAATTATGTAAAAACGAAATTGTTTCTTGAAAAAAAGATTGAAAAAACACCCTCAAAACAAAACGAGTTGATGCTGGAATAACAAAAAAAAACATTGTGTCACACTTTTGACACATTGTAACAATGGAATCAAAGACAACATATTAGGACATTGAAATATCGCAAAATTCTAAATTTTTTGATAGATGATGTTAAATATAAACAAAATCATGTCTGAAGGGCTTATCATTTCGAACAATTTTTATCCTTGTTGTTAAACATAAAATATATTGACTCTAAACAACCCTAAAATTGTAATTATCTTCAACCATAACATTAAAGATAAAATTTCGTAGCGCATAAAACCTTAATGAAAAGTTGTAAATCTCAAGTTTTTAAATCTTAAGTTTTCAAGATACTTGAACCATGAAATTATGGAGAAATTATATGACTTGAACAATTTTTAAAATTGAACAAATAAATGAAAAATTTATTATTCATATATTTGTTTGTTTATATATTAAAACATATTTTTTAATATTTTTTATTTTTTTTCTATATTTTAAATTATAATTGTTTTAGTTTTAAGAAAATACAAATAAAAATAAAAATGTTCTTATATATGTTTGATTATATTTTAAAACATATTTTAATTTTTTTTTATTGTTTTTTTATATTTTAAATAATAATAGTTTTAATTTAAATAAAATTATTATTATTATTATTATTATTATTTTATATATTTGTTTGTTTATTTTTTAAAACATATTTTTTAATTTGTTTTTTTTTTTTTTTTTTAAATTTTAATTGAATAATTTTTTATTTTTTTCTTTTTTTTTATATATTAAAAAATACATTTTTTTTTACTATAATAGTTTTTGTTTAAAAAAAATTTAAAATTTTTATATAGTTTGTGTTTTAAAAAAAATAAATAAAAATTAATTTTCCGCCTGCCGGGGGCCGGAGGTAAGCTAGCCAGCCCTTGACGGCACCGCCTGGTTAGCCTTCAGCCCCCGACAGGGTGGAGGGCGATTCTAGGAATCGCCCTCCGCCCAGTCGGGGGCTAGAGGCTAGTCGGGCGGCACCGTCGAGGGTTGTTGAGCATGCCTCTGGACCCCGGCTGGGCTGAGGGCGATTCCACGAATCACCCTCTGCCCAATTGGGGGGTAGAGGCATGCTGGGCGGCCCTCGACAGCTCCGCCCGGTTAGCATCTGACCCATGGCTGTGCGGAGGGAGTTTCTTAGAATTACCCTCCGCCCAGCCAGGGGCTAGAGGCTGACCATGCGACACTGTCAAGGGCTGCCCAGCTGCCTCTGGCCCCCAGTTAGGCGGAGGGTGATTCCAAGAATTTCCCCTGGCTGGGCGGAGGGTGATTTCGAGAATCGCCCCTGGTTGGGCAGAGGGTGATTCCGTGGGTGATTCTTAGAATTTCCCTCCGCCCAGCTGAGGGCCGGAGGCAGGCCGAGCGGTACCGTCGAGGGCTGCCCAGCTTGTCTCCAGCCCCCAAAAAGGCGGAGGGTGATTATTGGAATCGCCCTCTACCCAGTTGGGGGCTGGAGGCAGGTTGGGTAGCCCTTGACAATGCTGCCCAGCCTACCTCCAACCCCCGGCTACACGGAGGGCGATTCCGAGAATCACCCCTGGCTGGGCGGAGGGTGATTCCCAGCCGGAGGGTGATTCTGAGAATCTCCCCTGGCTGGGCGGAGGGTGATTCCGAGAATCACCCCCCACCCATTCGAGGGTGATTCTCAGAATCGTCATCCGCCCAGCTGGGGGCCGGAGGCAGGCTAGGCAACCCTCAACGGTGCCGCCCGACCTGCCTTCGGCCCTCGATTGGGCGAAGGGTCATTTCGAGAATCGCCCCCGGCTAGGTGGAGGGAGATTCTGAGAATCACTCTCGGCTGGGCAAAGGGCTATTCCGAGAATTTCCCTCCGCCCAGCCTGGGGTGATTCTCGGAATCGCCTTCTGCCCAGCTATGGGCTGGAGGCTGGCCAGGCGTCGTCGTCGAGGGCTGCTTAGCCTGCCTCTAGCTTGCAGCTGGGTGGAGGGTGATTCTGGGAATCACCCTCCACCCAGCTGGGGGCTGGAGGTAGGTTGGGTAGCCCTCAACAGCGCTGCCCGGCTGGGAAGAGCGTAATTCCGAGAATCTCCCTCCGCCTAGCCTAGGGCTAGAGCCCAACCGAGTGGCGCCATCAAGGGTTGCCTAGCCTACCTCCGACTTCCGTCTGGGCAGAGGGCGATTATCGTAATTTCCCTCCACCTAGCCAGGGGTTGGAGGTAGGTTGGGCAACACTCGACAGC
Organism: Pinus albicaulis; assembly: GCA_034641835.2. Classification (NCBI taxonomy): domain Eukaryota; kingdom Viridiplantae; phylum Streptophyta; class Pinopsida; order Pinales; family Pinaceae; genus Pinus; species Pinus albicaulis. Next base: position 104,298 of record JAXQQM020083027.1, on the reverse strand, counting down.
GCCGCCTAGTCAGGGGCCGGAAGCAGGCTGGCTAACCCTCGACGGTGTTTCCCGGCCGGCCTCCGGCCCCCAGCTGAGCGGAGGGTGATTCCAAGAATCTCCCTCTGCCCAGTGGGGGGCCAGAGGCCGACCGGGTGGTGCCATCGAGGGCTGCCTAGCCTGCCACCGGCCCCCAGCTAGGTGGAGGGCGATTCCAAGAATCACCCTGGGCTGGGCGAAGGGTGATTCCGAGAATCGCTCCCCGCTGGGCGTAGTGCGATTCCATGAATCGCCCTCGGCTGGGCGGAGGCCGGTTGGGTGGCACCGTCAAAGCCTGCCCAGTCTGCATTCGATCCTCGGCTGGGCGCAGGGTGATTCTGGGAATCGCCCTCTTTTCAGTCGAGGGCCGGAGGCAGGCCGGGCGGTGCCGTCAAATGAAGGAGATTTCGTTTTGGATCTATTCTCAGGTTCATGTAATTTTTATTATACAAATTTAAATTTAAATATTTTATTTTTTACTTTTTATTTCTTTATACTAATTTTCTTACTTATTTCTTTTGTACTTGATGATTAGGTACAACACTCGCATGTTTCCTACCAAAAGGAAGAAATTACGTTTCCATTGAGAAAGACTTAGTGCAATGCAAATTTATTCAACAAAGAATTAATGTTCTTGAATTCAATCCAGATGCGAAGCAAGAAGTTGGTTTGAGGAAAGGGGATTTTAATAAATCACTTGTGGCAAAAAAAGAAAAGGAACCTCAACCATCATTATATTGAATGATTGGAAAGGGACACTTTGGAAAATTTGCAGATATGAAAGATCCATTAGAAGATGAAAATGACCCAAATGAAGCAGAAAATGTTGCAGAAGAAGCCATCAATCATGTTCTAGATGATGTTGAACATGTATTAGTTGATATTGTTGATGATATTTAAGTTTTGCTTGCAAACAAAGCTCATTTTTTAGATCTATTAATCAATTTTACTTGTAATGTTTAGACTTTGATATTTTATCAGAAGAATCTTTATTTTTTGCAAAAAACATGTGATTACTATTATTTTTTGACATAAAATTCAATAAAAATGCTATTTTCTTAAGTTTTTTTTATTAAGATTTTCCCAAAAATTAGTTTATTTAACATGGGTTTTTTAACAAAAAGTCTCTAAAACTGTATTTTTTGCATTCTATTTGTATTGAAAATTTGTATTTTTTTTGTCATATCGTTCAAAATATTGGTTTTTTAGTGACAATTATTTGATGTGCATTGAAAAATTAATTAGGAATACATAAACTTGTAGAAAATACAAACTATATAATATTGACTCTTTTTTCATTTTTTATCTATGTGAAAAAGTGAAGATATCATTACAAATTTTTATTTTAAAAAAAAATATTTTTTTTCTTTTTAAAACACAAGTACATAAATGCACTTAAAAATAAACATCTCACAGAAGAAGAAGACATTAGAAAATATATAGTGTCAAAATCAATCCTCTAAAAAAACGTTGGTGATGATACACCACCACTATTCAAAATCGACATAAAAAGCATCACACAAAAAAAATTAAAAAAAATTAAAGTGCCAAAAACATGCTTAAAAAAAAAAAGACTCTGCATCACCACTTGTCAAAATCGGGTGTTTTTCTTGCTACATCAAAAAGTAGGTACCAATGCAGTTACCTATTTCATTGGTAATAGTGTTCTTAAATGAATCAACTTTAACATCGACGCTTATTCCCCACGTCTCATTTTTCTTATGAGCCAAAATTATGGGTGAACTGTATGGAGATGAACTCGGTCGCATTAATTCTTTTCCCACCATCCCTGGAATTTGTTGCTTTATTTATTTATGCTCTATAACTGACTTGTGATACATTTCAACATTAGAAAGAGAGGCAACAAACATCAACTGCATCTCATGTGATATTTCCTTTTTATGAAGTAGATGTTTTGGTTCTTTAACTAGATCCTGAATGAATCTACCTTTTTAAACAAATTACCTTCATACTGAATTTCAAAACCTAAAAAAGTATCATTAAGATCCTTATGTTGTTATTTTATCGACATGAGTATGTATCTCTTACTTGAACTTATTAAGCACTTCATCTTATTATCATTAATTAAATTCAAGTGATCTTTGATTTTGTGTGCCTGAACGATGTACTTAATCCCATATTTCTTGAGATGATACACATGATCTTCTCTATAAAATACTCCATCACAGTCATAGAGATAAGGGCTTCCTAAAATAATTCCACATATGTCTAATGGTATCACATCTAGCTCCACTTCATCAATATAGTTAGCTTTGATTGAAAATTTTAACCAACACTGTTTGGTAACATGAATTTGACTTTGTTCCTTTAACCACCCTAAAGGATATGGATTTGGATGATTATGTGTTTTCAAACCCAATTGTTTAACCAATGACTCAAAAATCAAATTTTCCTGTGATCCCGTATCAAACAATGTATCTATCTTAGTATGCTTTGAAGTTACCCTTATATGAAATAACTCGATTCTTTTATCTTCATTCTGCTGTTTGATGTTTAAAGAAGCATAAGTACTAGCATCAGAAATTTTACCTGTTGTAACCATAGCAGTGATTTTACCTTCATCACCTGAATCGGATTCCAAGTCCAAGCCTTATTAGACTGCTGTTTCAACCTTCTTTTCACCCTTCTTCGATTGAAACTTCTTCAGCTTCAGTTCCGGATGAAGTTTCCAACACCTAGCTTCATCATGGCCAATCCTTTGGCAATGTGTACATGTAGGTCTTTCATCTTCCTTCTAAGTTGTGGCAGTCTTCTTTCCCTTTGACTTGCCCTTCTTTTTGCTGTCTTCAGTTTCCATCTACTTGGATGTCTTTGGTGTAAACTTGAAAGGTCTACCACCTGATTCGACATGAATAGCTTGGAAACAAACTTCATCAAAATCATTAGGATCGAACATTAATAATGTATGCTGCAAATACGAATGCAAACTACCAATATACTTCAATAAATTTTCTTTTGTTTCCAAAGAAATTCCAAGTGCTAATTCTTTCCTTCTAAATTCTTGTGTGAACTCTTGAACATTTTGTCCCTTACCTTGTCGCAAGCGCTGCCAATCCATTACAACTTGCTGTGTGTGAACCAACGGATAGAATTGTTTCTTTAGAGCTTTAATAAACTTAGTCCATGAGGTAATAACTTTTCCTTTACACTTTAAATCTATCTGTGTCTTACATTCCCACCAGATCAAGGTAGTACCCCCCATTCTAAGAGTAGCTAATTGGATCTTTGTCTTATCATCAATAATATCATGAATATGAAAATATACTTCTAATTGTTTTACCCAATTATCTAGTTTCTCAGGGTTTATTTCTCCATCATACATAGGTAATTCGAACTTAACATCAAGTTTCAATAATGGACTCTTAGGTTTGTTTTATTTTTCTGATTCAGAACTAGAAGTAGAAGAGGAAGAAGAAGATGATGGAGGTGATGGAGGAGAAGGAGATTTATCTGTCTTGCCTTTACCCTTTTCCTTCTTTGATGCCTTCGACGATGAGGCTACATCTCTTGTCTTCTTGTCTTCATATAATTCTTCTAACATTTTCTACATGTTTAGAAACATATTTTAGATTTGATTCTCATCCATGGGTTTCTTTTCAGTAGCTTCAGGAGTATCAACGGTCTTAGTCCCTGTCATCGTTGATTGATGATCGAATTTTCGCCTTTCGATCTCTGGATCGAATTCCTCAAGCTTGCCTTTTCCACATTGCAATCCCAACTTGGTTAACATCCACTGACAAACAAACTACAAAGCACAACCTACTCTGACACTAAAATGATCCAAAAGTGATCAAATACAGTGCTTAATCAGTTTGATTAGTTTGTCCTCTAGATTTATTGTTAACTGAAGTATGCTTTAATAAAAGACGACATAAACTAGTAGCAATAAATGATTAAATAACAACAATAATCAGAGAGAAGAAGAAGAAAACAGTTTGATGACGAAGTTCGTCCCTCTTGGAATCCATCTCCGAGTCCGCTTTTAAGTGGGCGTCCATTTTTATTAGGATTGATCTTGGAATTTCTTTACACTGAATTGGAACAAAATGACTATGCTCATAGGCACTTCTGAACCCTATAAACAGAAGGTACTCTTCCTCACCTTTCCGACGCCTATCTCCGTGCTCAATTCCGACCACCGACAGCTGAGAAATGTTGCAAAAAAATTCACCTATGTCCTTTTGAAACTAAACTCAAAATGCACATTCCATGACCGTCTGAATGAAATTTTTCATGGCTTATATAAGCTACATCTGAACTTCTAATAGCCAAAAATAACATTTGGTTGACCCAAAATTGTGATAAGGGGTTCGAATTGTTCTCCATTCATGAACCTAGGGATAACATCCCTTAACCTTGGCACTATATTTAATTTCAAAAACCCAAATTTAGACCATATAATATAAATATCAGCCCGAAGGTTAGGCTAACTGGGCGGAGTAATGATCTTTCAGCATGTGATCTGTGTGGCGGTCAGGATTAGCACTGACAGTCATGGTCTATCCCGACAGTTAGGGTTTGGTGGTCACATCTTACCTTTATCGCGTTCACATAGTATTTAACCCAACGGTCTTTGTGTGATTTACAACTGTTTTAAAAACCCGACAGTTAACCGTAACCTTATCCGTCGTGCTTCATACTTGTCACATATTACAACTCTGACGCGGTCTAGGTAGCGGTTAGCACTGACAGTTTATCCCTTAGCGTTGTAGTGGGTTTTATATTAAAGTTTAATCATAAGGTTTTACAACATAACTGTTTTATTGCTTGAACCTTCTATAATAAGGTTTTGTATAGTCTTACACCATAGTGCTTAGGTTTAAGACTTAGGCTTAATGCTAGGTCTAATGTTTAGGACTTTTTCATAGTTTGAATGTTTAAGACTTAGATCATAGGATAAGGTTTTAGGCTTAGATATTAGGGTTTTAGATCTAGGTTGTCTCTTAATGCTAGGATTAGACCTTAGGTTTTATGATTAGGTCTTAGCATTTAAAACCATAGAACTTTACATTTTGAGGTATTTCACCCTTTGACCAATTTTAACCCAATTTCACCTTTTCATCACACACATGACGATCATGCCATGAACCTGACACTGAACCATGAACAACTTTGAGGTCTTGCTTTGGACAATACTGACGAAACTTTGGATTTGGAAACTGAACTGGACGTCGGACAATCTGGAACTATGTCAATCTTGTACTGATCAAGATCCTCCTGGATCACCAACACACCCTTGAGTGTCGAGAAGTACACTGCAGTGAACCTTTGCATCAAGGTATTGGCACTACAATGCAGTTATTCCCTTGCAGCGGAGTGTTGTTGAGTCAGTAGGTCATATAATATATACTTCAAACCTTGGAAATATCAAAATTGAAGCAATGAATGGAATTTCTTCACTTAGGGGATATAGAAACTGAAATATAAGTGATGATATAACCTATTCATTGGTCCTGGGGGATGATGCCCAATTTGACCAGGTCTTGGGGAATGATGCCGAAATTGACCTATAACATCTTCCCCCTAAAGCATGAATTCAAAATAATAATAGTATTTGGATGAGATGCTTTACGATGTTATGAGTATGATCTCAAGTGGACGATGAACTGCATCAAACTTGCAATACATTACATCATGATATTTTCATCTTGACCATGAATTGCTGAGGGAGGCATACCCATGCTCAACACGCAAACTATCATAACATGTACATAATTCAGAAAGTCGTCTACATTGGAATGTTTCCCAATATATACATGCCTAAAAATATAGGCCCATGTTTGGATGGTGATTTGTATCTAAAGCCACTGTATATACAATGTGTACAACAATCCTTAAATCGCAGCCCATATGGATGAAACTAGATCTAGGGTCTTCTTATCTCGTTCACTTGATCGTTCAGGTACAATTCTAACCATGCAAATATATGATTTGAAGTAAAAAGTGGGAAGACATCATCTAATTACCATCCAATGATGTGAGATGTTAACAGACACGAGAAAACCACCATTGATGTTAATGGATCTCAAGGTATTGCGGTACAATTTGCAAGGCGTGAATAGATTATTTGATGTCGAACGCCAAACAAAATCTTTTGGTCAAAGGTCCAGAAGAGAGAAACCTACCGATGATGTAGTAAGCCCCAGGGTACTAGAATATGTTTCTAAGTAAATTTCCCGAATGATGAGCTGATGTCGACAAGAAGCAACTTTCTCGCAAAATGAGAGTAATGATTTAGGAGACAAAATGTGACTTGATATAGCAATGTTTAGGGATGACTATCATGAAAATGAAGGTTGATGAGTATTTCAGAGGATGATGAGTATTTACTGGATGACTTCTCTTGAACATATCGATGACATTGAGATGAGTTGGAAGCAGTGAGCCAAAACCTAAGTGAAGGTATGATGAACCATCAAGAAGATTACCCAAGCCAAAAGTCACAGTGATGGAGTGAAAGTGTCATGTTCAAGAGTGACCTGCTACCATAAAGTGTTATGTTATTTTTCCCAAATTTTCCCCAGTCATTGTTGACCAATACCTTTTTCTTTTTTAACAAGCTTTAGGAGGGTAACATATGCTTGATCTATAATTCGACCCTTCAGGTGAATCCATCGCCATTTAATAATTTAACGATTCTAGCGATAAACGAAACTCTATCTTTCCATGATCAACAAGTCCATTGGTGTTTTATGTTTTAATGAGTCTAACAACAGTGAAAACCCGATCCTTTTTCATGTTTAGAGAGTTTTAAAAAGAGGACAAAAAGAAAACTCTGTGAGTCCTTTTTCGTAAATTTGTTGCTAAGTTCCGAAAAAGTGTAAAATGATACCTGAGAAAACCTCTTAGCCATGTTTGACTAAGGTTTTCCTTTTTCGTAAATAATCTATCTAAGTCCGAAAAAGTATTAAGCTTGTACTGAGTAGATGTCGTTCCATTTAATTTTACGAGCTCGAAAAGACAAGTTCTCAACAATCTTTTCACATTATCGGAGTCTGAAAAGAGCTAAAAGAAGACTCCATGGGGTTCCTTTTTCGCAGTTATCAAAGCTCGAAAAAGAGATAAAAGTGCACTTAAGCTCCTTTTTAATTTTTATTAAATCTTGAAAAAGAAAGTTAAAAATAAGCTTTGTGGTCAAATCATTCTTGAATAAGTGTGCATGCTAAACTCATTGTGTCAGCTGTAAAACTTGTTCAGAAAACCATCAAACAGATTAAAAATACTCGTTTCATAGCAAAAATGAATAAAAACCATTGTCACGGTATTAAATATGATTTAAAATAATCAAATTGACTAATTAAAAGAGTTTTTACCTTTCATTTTTACCATTCCAAAGTTACCATTTGAAAATTAGGAGCTCTGAACTAGTTTTTCCCCTGAACTTCAGCGGTTGATTGCGACATTTTCAGTGGATGATTTCTCTCACCATTTAAACTAGGTTGGAGCTATGAACCTTCTCTTTATTTCAGTATCATTTTTATTGCATTTCATGGTCAATTTTTATGGTTTTGAGCCCCTTAGGGTAAATCTATCACGTTTTGAGGGCAACACACCCTTGAATGTCGAAAGGTGTGTTGTAGTGCACTGAAATTGAAAGCTAGATGTACTGAAATGCTCTGTCCCTTGACATGGGGTGCATTGGGCACAATTCTCATTTTTGTTTCTTCCCGTGTGCCTAAAATTTCCCAGGTTTTTTCATGAAATGGATCCTAATGAAGCTTATGATTGTGTTTCAGGTATTCATCATATCAAAATGATGATTGCGTGGTGAGAAAAAGAACATAAAGAGCAGAATATGATTTCCCTAAATAATCCCGGTACGGTAAAAGCCCATAGAGATTACAGGTTTCTTAAATATTTAAGATTGTCGAGAATGCAGCAGCAAAAGAAACTATTGGAATTCCTAATTTGTTCCTAATTGGAATTCCTAGTATATGGATATAATATTTTTTTTTAAACAATAAGAAAATCTTAGTTATCAAATTAATAGTAAGACAATCATTACTACCACTGTATCCACTAATAATCTATAAACAAGAAGTTTTCGAATATATTATATCTTTTTTCCAAACTATATATATATATATAATATCTCTTTAAAAAAAATTATAGATATTTTAATTTTCTACTTATATTACAAAAAAATATAATAATACAAAATTATATGAATATAGATATATTTTATTTTTTTCCCGATCATATTTTTAATCTTAAATTGTATTTTTTTTTAAATTCCTAAAAATTTAACAGCAATTTTATAGTTACATAACCAATAAATGTATCAAAGCCAACAATAATGAACATAACAACGTAGAGAACAACGTGGTTACATGTTTTTGATAAGAGAGCCATAGACCTTAACACAACTAGTAGCAAGCTGTAATTTTTTCAATTTAAAATGCTTATTGGCAAGATAGATAATGAGTAATTCAAAATATCATATGACAAATAAAATATGTATAATTCTACATGCATGTCCACTAAAATTAAGCTGATTATTAGGTTAATTATTATGTAGCAAATTCACATAATTCACGATGCACTATATAATGCATAATTTATTTAAAATGAGTGAGTTGCATAATTTCTTGTATGTTTTTACACGATTAAATGTTTGTGAGAGTTATTAGGTGATTATATTTTGAATTTTCATGATTATAAATTTTCTAATTAAAATAATGAGACAACTCGTAATACATTAAAATTAAAACTATATTAAAATTTTGTTAAAATTGTAATTTTATTTTGAATTTTATAATAAAATGAATTTCAATTTTTTTTAATTATATATTTATTAATTAAATTATAAGTTATTTTTAGTTTTAGTTATATATTTATGAATTAAATTTATTAAGTTTTAGTATGTTTATCAATAATAAGTATTAAAATATGATGGTTTTCAATATAAATATTTAATATTTAAATTTATCTTAATATAATAAGTATATGAAAATTTTTTATTCAAAAATTTATTTATAATTTTATTAATAAAAGTGAAATTACTACATAGTAAATTCAATTTAATTTTAAATTTAATAGATTTGTTATATTTTTATATTATTTTTAATCATGTTAATATTATATTTACTATCATCATTGTTTTATTTAATATTTCAACTCTAAAACATTTATAAAAAATACATCAATTAAATTATTATAATAATTTAGTAAAAATATATAAATTTATAATATAAATTTTATTTAATTATTATAATTATAATAATTTTATAAAATTGGTATTAAAAATAATTTAATATAAATTTTATTCAGTTATTATAATCATAATAATTTAATAATATATATATATTCTTAATATAGATTTTATAAAATGTAAATTTTCTATAAATTTAAATTTTAAAAAATTATTAAATATAATGTAAATTAAATTAATTTTAATAAATTGATTATAATTTAATTATTAATAATATTATTATGATAATTTAATTAAAAAATATTCTTTAAATATTTATTATTATAATAGTATATTATATAAAATAAATTTTAGAGCCTTTATGGATCCAATGGGTATATACTTCTCTCTAAAGATCATAAGATCAAATTTAAAATGGTGTAAATATTCACATTGAATTTTATAATCACGATGAACGAGTGTTTCATTTAAAGAATTTAAAATTTTTATATATAATAATAAAAAAATGTTAATTGAATATAGTTAACGTGGAGAAATGTTATTAGCTTTTCTATCACAATTCAATTTCTATATTTTTTATATTTTTTTAATATATTTTTTTAAATGATAATGATGATCATCTCATTATAATTTCGACATTCTAAAAGGCTATGAAGGTTGGTATTGCAAAAAAAAATATGAAACTGAGATTTAATGTGGGTGTACGCATGGCACTATAACAGGAAGTAATTTTCATCCTTAATGTTCATATTCTCTCAGGGATGGTAGATCCTTTCCACCCATGGTGTTTTAGGAACTGCCCATCGACATGTCTCACTATGGAGCTTATGAGAGTTCATTCTTATCTTGACTATATTAAATTTTTTCCTTGAGCTAGTTAAAAGAGAGATACTTTGATCTTCTAGAGTAGGGTTGATGACCTCCTTGTAATATCTTAATTTTCTTTTAGCCTCTAAATCTTTCTCACACCACATTTTCTCTTTAAATTTAGAAGTAACAATATTTTTAATGTTATTAATATTTTGCAATGCAACACTTTCGTCTATCTCCCAATGGTTGAGCCAAGCCCTCCTATCTTTATACCAATCTCGTTTGAGCCATAGGTGGTTTTCCCTGGAATTTAAGGCTAGCTTAGGAAGTCGATGCTCTCCCATGTTATTGATTTTGTGCTTGTACAACAAGATCCTAGTCATAGCTAGGCTCTGGATAGGGGAAAGACCCACTTCTATAAGGAAAATAGGATAGGGTGTATTTCTTTTAATTTTTAGGTTATACGTTATAAAACGCTTCTAGATTTTCTCAATGTTTCTCTAGGATTCTCTAGAGATGCTGCAACCGCAAACCTCACATCCATACAAGATAAAAGGAGTGACTAAATTTTCAAAAAGGAGCTTATTTTTATCCTACATCACAAGGTTTGCTACTTTAAAATTATTTTCAAGACCAAAATAAGCTTTCCACCCTCCATTAATCATTTTCCAAATTCTATAGTTCCAATTGAGCTTGTGATGAATATCAATTCCTAGGTACTTATAAGAAGACACTTCCTCCAAGTTGCCATTGTCATACACAAAATTAGCATAAGTTTCCTTCTTGGATTTGATAATCATAACCTTTTTTTGTCGGTGTTAATAGTCATACCCATGGTTGTAACATACAGCATTAAACCCATAAAAAAAAATTCAAAATAGTTATTATTTCTACACATCTATTCATAAATATTGTTTAAACTATTAATTATACGGCACACTTAATTTTAGATTGCAAATATATAATCAAATTCCTTGCCATTATATATATATATATATATATATATATATATATATATATATATATATATATATATATTTCAATCTTTTACTTTCGAAACACATTATAATTGCAAGACTATATTTGAAGTATAAAAACCATAGTCTATGGCTATGATCACCATTATGTGTATTCCTTCATACGAGGTGCCAAACTGACAGCTTTATTGTCGCTTTAATATCTCCACTGTACTCGCATTTAATGCGATCCCCATTCTGTTTAAACGATTAGATTTTTAGTCCAGCATGGTACACATTGATATGAATATTGTCTTTAATTATGTTATCGATTAATCTGCCTCCGTGTTGTTAATTACTCATGATGACAATTGGCCCTCTCTCTACCATAGATCTATACCTCTTGTAATCCAGCGGTGGTAGAAATTTTGGGTTTAGGGGGTAATGACCTTATTGCCCTAACTGTTTTCAGTATTTTTCTCCACAAGAGGAGACTCTGCCTCTGCGACCAACTTTTCCTTCGTCTCCCTTTTCCGTTACAGATTTATTAGGAGGAGACCAGTACTCTGCAAGAATTTCTTCCAAGTTAAAGTCCTATAGTTACAGTTTGGGCTACATTAGACTAAATTTCACAAATTGAAGTTTTGTTACCACAAATATAATGCAAGAATTCTTAGCTCATGATTCTCTTTTATTACTAGAATTTCGGTTCTTTGTTTTCTGCCTTTGCATTTGAATTCGAGGTGACCTTGTCTAGGGTCTCTCCACGTTTATTCAAACTCCATACTTCATCTGAAATGCTTCGTCAAGAACGAATTCTGCAATGATGAAACGATAAGAACAGTGTCAGTTTGCAATGATTCACTGAGGTTTGGTTTCGCTTGGCTCAATCCTCAAGTTTTTCTTTGTTCTAATCAAAAGAGTTCTCATGCCACTCTTGCAGGTTGGCATGCCCGGTTCTTGGCAATCACTGTTAAGGTGAGTCGGTGGTGAGTTCCAGTTTTTTTAATGGTTTCCTTATTTTCAATACATTGGAGTTAAGAACAGTATTTGACCATTCTTTCAGTGCATGCAGGTAAGCTCGTAGGGTTATTGCAAGTCGGCCATAATATTTGAGGATACTTGGTTGTAATTCTTCTAACTTTCCTTTGTCAGCTATGCCAAGTACTATCTCTGCAGTAAGGGACTATATTTTCCGAGCTACTCCACTTGTCGAAGATTTGTGACTCTATTACAGAGTTTAATCTGTTTTATTGTAATATATTTTTCAAATGTTATCCTACATTTTTGACCTGTGGCCTCAAATGGATTCCCTCGATCCATTATTTGTGACAATACTTTAAGTCATGTACTGTGACAGTTTACTCAGTGTATTAAATTGGTCTAATTCTAAGCGTTCGAATGTTATATTGTTTATGGTTTGTTCCGAAGTTTCTTTACTGGTTTAAGAGTTACTTCTTGATTTTCATTGCTTGAGACATACTTGTCGCAACTATAGTTGTCTACTCTGCACAGTAATTTTCCCAAAGTTCAAGACTTCTATATGAAATAGTTTCTTTTCGACTGGTTTTGCATATATCAGGATTATCGCTGTGATTTTATGGTTAGGTACTCATTGTATCAATTCACTTTTTAAGAATATATCGAGAGATAGTAATTCTTTGTTGTTTTCAATGGGGATATGCTTCAGTGCAAGTAATCATAGGTTCTGTTGTTTCTTTCCCTAATTGTACAGTACTTAGGTTAATTTCAATAGTATACTTGTATTCGGTCGCAATAGCAAAAGTACCATTGTACTCTTTCGTTTTTCTTTTTTTTTCTAATGAAATATACGTTGTTATACACACTTCTTTCGTTCAATGTTTTAAATCTATTATTTTTATATAAATAATATGTCCATAGAGTAAACTATTAAACATATTGAAATTCAGCTCCACTATCATACAGTTCTATTTATCTAAGTTTGATTATACTTAGAATAAATTCATTAGACTCTGGTTATCTACAGAACACCCTTTTTTTTAAATTCAAAGGCTATGCTTCTACTTTCATTCTCTCCTAACATTATTATGAGAATGACCAGACCATTATGTCCATGTAAATATACTAAATACAGGAAATGACCAGCTCATAAATCTTTTCTCGAGGATTTAGAGTTAACATTTTTATGTCTATACTTTAATAGAAATAAAATTTAGGAATCATTACCCACTGTCTTTAATTGACGAAAGCATTCATAGCAAACTAATATTCCCAATTTAAGTACTATAATTTTCTTAGTCTTTTGTACTTTAAGCTATTCATTCCATACATAACCATTATTTTCCATGCCAAAAAAACTTATCTGGTTCTCATTTATAGATTGATGTTGTTCCTCCCAACCTCGAGAGAGGCAATTATGTCCTCTTCTCTCCCCCATGCTCCAAGACTGAGTTGAGTTGATAGAATTATTGGAAGAGACCTCAGGACAATCCGGTCCAATCATCTATTCCAAACAATCTTCAGAAATCAGAGTATTCCACTGGTTACACTAGCTTAGGAATTATTCTCTGCAATTATGTTTTCTCAGTTACCGAACATAACCCCCAAACCTCACTGGGATTAAGCCTTTATCCTCAGAGTTTGGGTAACTGTTTGAACTGATTTTGTCCAACTAACTCTCAGTTCTTGAATTAATTTTTACCATCAGTCTTGTTATTCTTTTATGGAATTCACTTCCATAATTAATTTAATAAAAATTGATTTATGCTCATAATATATTGTTAAAATAAAAATGAAAATAAAAAATAATGTCTTAATGTCTTAACAACATATTATAATCATCAGTTAGCACTTAAGCTAGCTGTTACAACTTCCCCCTAGAAGTGAACACCGTCCTCGGTGTTCCCATTCTGCTCCAACAAATAATTCAGGGTACGCTTCTCGAAAAGAGCCTTCATCTTCCCAGGTAGCTTCATCTGGGTCAAAGTGCTTCCACTTCACTTTAACCTGGATGATGGCTTGTTTCTGGAGCATGATTTATCTTTGATCGATTATACATTGAGGCTCGAATAGAAAATTTCCGTCCAGTTCAACCTGCAATCAAAAAACTCTGAGTTAATTTTTTCATAAACCTTAGCATTTCCAATCAAGTCTTGTATCCATATCCTACCTAAATATTCTGACAATGGATTATGTTCTTTGGATCGTGAATGTATTGTTTCAATAAAAATACATGAAATATATCGTGTACATGGATATGACTGGGCAGTGCCAATCGGTAAGCCAAGGGTCCTACCCTTTCCAGTATTTGAAAAGGGCCACAAAACCTTGGTGCCAACTTGGCACAAGAGGCCCACCTTAAAGTGCTTTTATTTGGTTTAATATTTACGTACACATAGTCTCCCACCTCAAACTCATGATAAGTCCTTTTTTTATCTGCATACACTTTTTTTCTATCCTGAGCTGCTTTCAAATTTTGTCAAATATGCTTTACTTATGCTTCTATTTCAGCTAGCATTTCCGGTCCAAGCATCAACTTGGTTTCTGGGCTACTCCAATTAATAGGAGTTCTACATCATCATCCGTATAAAGCTTCGAAGGGACTCATATTAAGAGATTCCCGGTATCCTGATCCAGATTTTATATAGGAACGCAACAAAATACACATATAGCCATAGATATAGAGATGCAGTGGAAATAATGCTTCATTTTATTAATAAAACAAATGACTGAAATAAACATTGGAGGGCACTGGTAGGCATATCTCTGAGAAGAGATGTGGCTACCAGAGAATTTGGCGGAAATTCGACGCCAATTCATGGCGCCGCGCTATTCCGACACATATTCGTTGCAAGAGCGACACGGGGGCGGACAAACCATGGTTTGCCCGCCGGCCGTTCCGACGCAAGCAAAAAGTGTCGCACTATCGACACTTCTTCCGACGTTCCGAACCGGCGTCACTCTTCCGACGTCTCACAAACCGTCGCGCCTCCGACTTTTGAAAACTGTCGCACTTCCAGTGAAATGTGGTTCGACGTTTTTGACGTCGTTCTTCCGACGCTCATAAACCGTCGCAGTTCCGACTAAACGTGGTCCGACGTTTTGGCGTCGCTCTTCCGACGCTCGTAAACTGTTGCAATTCCGACTAAACGTGGTCCGACGTTTCGGACGTCACTCTTCCGACGTCTGGAAGATGTCGTAATTCCGACGATATGTGGTCCGACGTTTGGAATGTCGCTCTTCCGACGTTTTCATACTGTCTCTCTTCCGACGTTGCTGGGTTGTCGCAGTTCCGACGTCTACAAGGCGTCGGTAGACCGACGGAGGGTTCAATTTTAAAAAAAAAAATTAAAATTTTAAAAGTCGAGAAACGTTGTTTTGAAGATATTATATGAAGTAAAACAGTCCATGAAAGTGAAATAGCAGTATGTAGAATAGTAATGCAACAGATAGAATACCGACATCCATTGTTCCAAATACAAATTAAAGTACCCAAAACCCTACAACAGTGAAGTAAAACAGTCCATGAAAGTGAAGATATTATATGAAGTAAAACAGTCCATGAAAGTGAAGATATTATATGAAGTAAAACAATCCATGAAAGTGAAGATATTATATGAAGTAAAACAGTCCATGAAATTGAAGATATTATATGAAGTAAAACAGTCCATGAAAGTGAAGATATTATATGAAGTAAAACAGTCCATGAAAGTGAAATAGCAGTATGTAGAATAGTAAAGCAACAGATAGAGTACCGACGTCCATTGTTCCAAATACAAATTAAAGTACCCAAAACCCTACAACAGTGAAGTAAAACAGTCCATGAAAGTGAAATAGCAGTATGTAGAATAGTAATTAAAGCAACAGATAGAGTACCGACGTCCATTGTTCCAAATACAAATTAAAGTACCCAAAACCCTACAACAGTGAAGTAAAACAGTCCATGAAAGTGAAGATATTATATGAAGTAAAACAGTCCAGGAAAGTGAAGATATTATATGAAGTAAAACAGTCCATGAAAGTGAAGATATTATATGAAGTAAAACAGTCCATGAAAGTGAAATAGCAGTATGTAGAATAGTAAAGCAACAGATAGAGTACCTACGTCCATTGTTCCAAATACAAATTAAAGTACCCAAAACCCTACAACAGTGAAGTAAAACAGTCCATGAAAGTGAAATAGCAGTATGTAGAATAGTAAAGCAACAGATAGAGTACCCACGTCCATTGTTCCAAATACAAATTAAAGTACCCAAGACCCTACAACAGTGAAGTAAAACAGTCCATGAAAGTGAAATAGCAGTATATGAAGTATCCATGAAAGTGAAATAGCAGTATGTAGAATAGTAAAGCAACAGATAGAGTACCGACGTCCATTGTTCCAAATACAAATTAAAGTACCCAAAACCTTGCAATAGAGAAAAACGCTAATCATGTGAGGAGTGTGATATGTCCAAAATATAAAAAGACCATAAGACCATATCAATAAACCAGCAACATAGACCAGCATCGCTAGTTTTGAAGGCAGAGTGATAAACATTAATCATTTTTTTTTCACAAGAGAAAAAATACTGTTTTGAATATATTATATGAAGTAAAATAGTCCATGAAGTCATTACATTTTCACATCCGAAGATTGGAACCCAAATATCCATCCAGAAAAGTGGAAGTCCCACCCCAGACAGTGATAGAAAAATACCCCATGTCACATACAGGGACTTGATATAAAACCCGGTAACGGTCCACATGGAGATTATCGACAAATCTGAGAAAGCATCCAAATATGCCCGAGGCATCTATAAGAAAGTGAAATAGCAGTATGTAGAATAGTAAAACAACAGATAGAGTACCGACGTCCATTGTTCCAAATACAAATTAAAGTACCCAAAAATCCTTGAACAGAGAAAAACGCTAATCATGTGAGGAGTGTGATATGTCCAAAATATAAAAAGACCATCAGACCATATCAATAAACCAACAACATAGACCAGCATCACTAGTTTTGAAGGCAGAGTGATAAACATTAATCATTTTTTTCACAAGAGAAAAAACGTTGTTTTGAATATATTATATGAAGTAAAACAGTCCATGAAGTCATTACATTTTCACATCTGAAGATTGGAACCCAAATATCCATCTAGAAAAGTGGAAGTCCCACCCCAGACAATGATAGAAAAATACCCCATGTCACATACAACGACTTGATATAAAACCCAGTAACGGTCCACATGGAGATTATCGACAATCTGAGAAAGTATCCAAATATGCCCAAGGCATCTATAAGAAAGTGAAATAGCAGTATGTAGAATAGTAAAGCAACAGATAGAGTACGTACCGACGTCCATTGTTCCAAATACAAATTAAAGTACCCAAAATCCTTGAACAGAGAAAAACGCTAATCATGTGAGGAGTGTGATATGTCCAAAATATAAAAAGACCATCATACCATATCAATAAACTAGCAACATAGACCAGCATCGCTAGTTTTGAAGGCAGAATGATCAACATTAATCATTTTTTTTTCAAAAGAGAAAAAATGCTATTTTGAATATATTATATGAAGTAAAACAGTCCATGAAGTCATTACATTTTCACATCTGAAGATTGGAACCCAAATATCCATCAAGAAAAGTGGAAGTACCACCCCAGACAATGATAGAAAAATATCCCATACAGGGACATGATATAAAATCCAGTAACGGTCCACATGGAGATTATCGACAATCTGAGAAAGCATTCAAATATGCCCGAGGCATCTATAAGAAAGTGAAATATTAGTATGTAGAACAGTAAAGCAACAGATAGAGTACCGACGTCCATCGTTCCAAATACAAATTAAAGTACCCAAAATCCTTGAACAGATCAAGAAAAACGCTAATCATGTGAGAATTCAAAGTAAAGTTAATCTATTAACATTGTGAATAAAATTACACCGAAGTCAAAAACATTGCCTGGCCATACTCATGGCAAATTTGTCATCAAAAAATCAAAAAATTAAGAAGACTGCCCTCATACGGGGAAACCAGTCTTGAACGTTTAATTTACATAATTCAAAAATATTACTTAAAGGTCCAACACAGTAAAATAAACTAAAAGCAGCCCAATTAACTGGGCCTGCTAAGCAAGAAAAACAAATTAACCAAACTAATCCTCCGCTGGTTCCTCCACGATTCGGCACCATCCTTCGGAAGGTCCAGGATCGCTAAGTGCTACCTCCACATGCATGCCACGGCTCCCCTCCTGAAGGCCCGAATGCTGGCCGGCTTTTTCCGAGCTCAGACCCGCCGGACGGGTGCATTCTTCCTCCGTTTGGGCCTCCTCGCGGAAGACCACAATGACTACAGCTGTGATTCGCGGGCGGTTGAGAGTGCAATCAAAGGAAAATTGCGCAGTGCGCATCGTGGGAGAAGGTGAACTAGCGGTGGGGAAGCCAGGAGCAGGGGAATCCATACGGTGGCCAGATGCTACAAGTCGACCCCGCCCACTCCTAGTATTTGGATATCTACCTAAGTAATAATCACTGGACTGGCCGGAGGTCATCTCTGTTGAGGTGCTGGAGGGAGCGCGCCGGGATTGACCTCTAGTGCTCCCCCTGCGGCAACGCATCCTATGACGCACGCAAGGCATGGGTGCAATCTCAGGCGCAGTGGGCACAAGAGACGAAGAAGTAGAATTCCAATTAATAGAGGAAGACAGACAGAGACAGAACCGAGAGAAATGGAAATATGCAGCAAAGTCTAGGCAGAAGTTCCGCTGGCCACTTCTCCTTGTCATCGCAGTTACCAGACAGTGTAATCCAGCAACCGGCTTGTCTGAAAAACCATGGCTAAACGCCATTTTTTATGTCGACCCGTCTGCAATGCAATCAAAGGACGGCCGTCATAATGAATCTCTGATCATTAATAATGAGAGTCGAAGGCCGGATCAAATTGGAGCGTGCGGAATCGCTCAGAGGAGTGGAGGTCCGATCTTGAACAGTGTTAAAAATTAATTAATGTAGATTTGATGTGAAAACTTAATTGAACAGCGTTAAATGTTAATGCGAATGATATGAAATCGCCATATCCATGTCCCATCACCTTAAACGCCATCGAATGCACTCGCAGCCGGGAGCAGGGCAAGTTTTTATTGAGGACACGTGGCAAAAATTGATTGGAGCGGATCTTTGTTTGGGCCGCTCGCGCAGTGGAAATCCGGACCCGTAAAATATTAGGGTGAATTTGATAAGAAATTCGCATCACAAAATTGGCCGACGTCAGCAGGCTATTTTGGAACGCGAATTTGGTTTGAATTATGGTTTATCGCCGTTTGAAGTCCGGCGGGCTCGACTTTTGAACAATTTTCTTATAAAATTTGTGTTGGTTTTCTTTGATAATATACATATTAAAATCCCGCTTAATAAAGAGACAAAATTGTTGTGCTTTCGGAACCTGACCCAAGGATTGGACATGAGTTAACAAACAAAAGGATAGCGGAACCAGACATGCACCCGTGGTCAAGCCCTCTACCAAAACCACGAGCGGAATCACAAAAGCTGGTTGCCCATATCGCACCGCTTTTGCAGAGTAGGCGGTATTTCCTATTCGCGAGTGATTCCATAGGGAATGCGACACGTGGCGAAGTGACCTCGGCAAACAACCGTTTAACCCACGCCATCGCACGTTAAAGCCCGACGTTGGAAGCCGAGCGAAATTGCCAAGAGTCGTTGATTTGGAGAAGGGCCATCGGATGGTGGTCGCACGTTGAACTTGCCCGGAGGTTAACTAAGGTGTGCGGAGGATAGCCATGTACGATACGAGTGTTTGATTGGTTATTGATATATATAGGTGGGGCCGGAGTATAATGAAATTGTTTAATTAAACGATTGGCGGATAATTAGCATAAGTCTGGAGGGTGATTGTTGTAAGGCTAGGTGGTGAAATATAGAGCCGAAAGTTCACTACAAGTTATTTATTTAAAAAGAAACGTGGAGTATAAATACAAAGTGTTGAAAGTTAAACATTGGTTATAAGGATTGGAGATAATATAAAGTCGGGAATATAAATTAAAGTCCAACCATTGTGGATAGTATTTATTTATCAAATTCTACGAATTTGATAAATAAACCCGAAGAAAGAAGTCAATTAAGACTCAGGCTGGAGGAAAAGAACGGGGTACACCAAGGGAAAATGCTGACACAGCGATTGTAGACACACCAGCTCTCCTTGGGGGTCCAATTTCAGTTTTTTTGCGTCACACGATGATCTCTCTTCTATGGCATTTACTTGTATTGAAGATCACTATTCTAGGAATAAGGAGTTATTTTCTCCAAAAATAACCCTAGCCAAACATTGACAATGCATCGAGGATATCTTTCTATGCTTCATAAGCACATTTGTTCTACTTCTAAATCATGTCTTGGAAGTGGTTGTTGTGCTGGAAATTATTCACCAGTTGGTTTCATACCAAAGTATTTTTCACATTTTCAACATCCAATACATGAAAAAGATAATGGTTTAAAACAACCTAAATATTTGAAATTTTGCAAGAATTGTCTGGCACACTTTGAATATAAATTTTGAAGTCAAGTGCATGATGCTGTATAGGATCAAGTGTCATTTTGAATACCAAATGTTTCACAAAAACTTCTCAACATGCTACCCTGCAGTAAGGATTAAATGACAATATTGCATCAACTATTTCCATAATAAAAGTGCACCTCGGCCATAAGACTAAACAACTACAAATGTTGTAGATCTAACAAGACCACACAATCAAATGTATTCCACAAGGCCAATACCGTATGAAAAATGAAAAGGAGTTTGCAACCAAAAATACCTTAGGCAACTAATTCAATTAGATACACCAAACCATCAGCAAAAAGGAAAACCAGCCTACTCAAAAGGCAAGCGTTTACCTCCTTTGACAAAATTTTGAGTTCCGAAACAAGGGCCTTTATCGTCTTGTCAATGCCCCTAGTAATTTGAATGGGGTTTGCACCTGCTGCAACAACCTAAACAAAAAATTTTCATTTCAAATTATTTTCCACAAATTTAAGATACAACCATTGTCGGTTTTGTATTTCCTAACAAGCTCATAAATTTTGACAAAAGAACCAAAATGTTTTAATACCTGATAGCAATTTTTTCACTCAAAAACTATCTTAGACTCAATAAGCCTAACCCAAAACTAAAAAACCAAACACCATAAGACCCTACAAAAATGAATAGATGATCTTAATCCAGTACCATCGACAAAAAGTTACCTTTACACCCTCACTTATTAAACCCCGTGCTGTTGAATTTTAACTTCAACTGCTGCAGCAGAAGGACGGATGCAGCAGCAACATTTTTTTTTGGAGGTTGCTTGCATGCCATCCAGAAATTTAATTCAGCATTTAAAATTCCCGCAAGTTTTTTTTGTAGACGGCCACAGCCATATTTCTGTACAGAATTGTATTTAAACACAACAGCCAGCATTAACGCAATTCACCAACCAGAAATTAAACAAACAGAAATTTACCCGACAGTTTTGTAAATTCAAAAGGAGGACATGTGGAGCATTAATATTGGATCGCATGAAATTGAAGGGAATCTGAAAACCTGAAAACCGGACCCGAATTTTTTATAGGGCACATTGGATTGAGAATTCGAGTTAAAATTAGGCAGACGTCAGCATCCCATTTTGGAACGCAAATTTGGTTTGAAATTCAATCTATTTAGACTTTTGAAGTCCGACGTAAAGGGTTCTTTAATGTTTTGATAGTTTAATATATACATATGTTATATATATATCATATGCGAAATGAAAGGTGGGCCATAGAATTTAGTTTTAATTTTATTTTTTTTAAAAGAGGGTTTATTATAATATGTTTTATATGTTCCGGCATATAAAAATAAAAAGGTCAAAAAAGCTTGGTAGTTTTTTTTATAGACAGTACGTAAATTTTTTATTACATAGCAGTGTGTAAAAAGTGAAAAACTGAGTGTAACTTTTTAAGTGTGTATGCACAGCAGTGCGAAAGGGAAAAACACAACAGAGTGTCTTAGAGACAGAGTATGTTTGTTTTGAACAGACAATGAGTTGGTTTTATGCACTGCGTTTTGTAGCAGTCATAATTTTGTAATCCCTCTCAGTGAGGAAGTAGTGTAATAGTTTTTTTTTGAGTTATTGAAGGGAATAGAAGTTTGTTTTCAAAGTATTGAAACTCTGTCTCCAGTCAAAGAAATTTTTATTTTCTGTGTGTTAGAGGAAGGGAGATTTATGGGTGGTTCTTATGAATCAACCAACCATTCAGAACATGCTCATCAATCCAAACCATAAGTATTATGTGACAATATTCAAGCAGGCACTGAATCGGATTTCTGAAGCTATGTTAGAGAAACCCTAAACTCTCACTGAAAACAGGTGAAATGTGGCACCACTCAGAGATTGACATGTGCCAATTGGTACAAGTGGTAGAAAATTGGCATGCTCAAACAACGAGGTGATGCAAGAATGACATGAGGGAGAAAATATCAGAAAAGCCCCAAATCTGGAGAACTAAAGCTCATCACCAACTCGAGATTGACAACTTTACATGATGTAACCTATGAAATCGTAAATGGAGAAATCATAGTAACAATAAAGTAACCTATGTAACAATAAATTCGGATTCATCCTGGGAGTGGTAATGGGAGAAATCATAGTGAACAACAGGGAACATGCATAGTTGCTTACAATCAAATAGATGAAAAAACACATACAAAAAACCTAGATAATAATCGTGAACAAGCTTAATATTGAATTATGAACTGTAAAGGAACTTACAAAATGTGACATTACGAACTTGGTCAAGCACACAAGCAAAAATATCCTGGACATGACCCTGGTTGACAAGTTGTATTGCTTATGATGCAAGAGGATTTGTACCTGCACTGCCAAGTCAATCAAAATCCATCATTATCTATACAATAAATACAAGTAATCGATGTAGTATTTTTTACTCTAAGATGCATTCTTATGATAATGTTAGAACATATGTTGAAAATGTCAAAACATACCTGAATAAGCTCCTCTTCGTTTCAAGAAAAATTTATTGGAGTCGCATGAACTTGGAACAAGCCTCCCACGATCTGAAAGAGTAGAAACTAAGTAAACAATGAATTTTTTGTTGCTACGTTGGATCGAGGGAGGTTTGCTCCAATATTAAATCGCTCCAATAAATTATTCTCTACTAAACAGGGCCAACCACGTGAAGGTGGAAGCTCTTATGGCCCCTCCCCCCCCCTCACATCACTCTCAATTCCCCAATACCCAATCTATATTTCATTTTTACTTTCATGAGCATAAAAAAAAATATTCAATAACTAGTAAAAAAACAATTCAACAAAAAGTACGCAAGGAAACATTGCAATTAATGCTTGACATAAAAATAGTATGATAAATGAGTTTTTTATATAACGCAAAAAAATGTTCCAAGTATGGTAACGTTTCTCTTATAATAATACAATATTTTACATTGTCAAATTTTCTTTTTCTTCTTCCTATTTTTAAAGCTCCTAATTACATCATCAATATCATCGTGCTCTGCTCCTGTTTCGTGCCTTTCAACTCGCACTGCTGACCTAGTTGTGTATTCACGATGTCTCGGCTCATCCAGTGATGGGGCATCGCCTACAAAAACAGATAATATTAAATTTTAATTGTCAGTTTTTAAATATCATTGAACTAGTTCGGTAATATTAATAAAAAAAATTGTAATGAGATTATTTACCTGGTGCACCAGTTGTCGTCGTTGACCTAGTTGCGTAGTCACGATGTCTGGTCTCATCCAGTGACGGGGCATCGCCTACAAAAACAGATAATATTAAATTTTAATTGTCATTTTTTAAATATCATTGAACTAGTTCGGTAGTATTAATAAAAAAAATTGCAATGAGATTATTTACCTGGTGCACCAGTTGTCGCCGTTGGGACTGTTGCCCTGTCTTCCTCTCTGGTGGTAAGATCCTCAAGGGAAACATTCTCTGTCATTTAAACAAAAAACGTTATAAGGAAAACCATCAAGGTATAATTAGAAAAAATTATAAGTGGAAATTAATTACTGTCACGACCCTCACTGATAGCAGCATTGTCGGCCTGGTCCCCACTACAATGATCAGGTTGCATGAGAGGATCATCTACATCTGGCTCTAAAACTGGGTTATTTACCTCGTCGGTAGTGTTGCTCCCCTGATTTAAACAAAGTTGTTAGACATTAAATTTATGCACGAAAACAAAAATATTGAAAGGTTAATGTTTTACCTTATCAGGCATTGTAGATCTTGGGACCTGCCCCAAGCTTCTGCGACGTTCAACTACAGCTTGATAGCCAAAACGGAAAGCAATATTTTTATCTTCCTCTGTAGTTATTGTTCCAAAGTCATCACCCTACATTATATGATTGTGTATTTTTAATCATATCTGATAGGATTACAAAAACGTTGGAAGGCGATACAATTAATTATAAGATGTTTAGCTACTTAATTACAATTCTTGCAACTAATTTCAAGTAGCCACCTTGGCCGAGCTTGTGATGGCCCTTTTTCTCTATCCTAGCTTTGGTTGCCTTTGAGGTGTCAGGCAACCTAGCATCAAAAGATTGAAGTCAGATATGACGTAGCACACTTTTATTTTAGACATAAAGAAAATTAAAGCTATTGAATTAAAGTTGTAATTTACCTTGCGGGTCCAGTTGGAATTTTTCCTTCTTTCTTTTCCCTTTTCTCTTTTCCGTCATGGATGAGTGCTCTCCACTCACTCTCTGAAACTGCGAGAGGACGCTCATATCTAGGGTTAAATTGCAATTGCGTCCTATAGGTGTCCCCGGTATATTTCAAATATTTTCCGGCTACCTGAGCCACTGCTTTTCTGTCAAATGTGCCGACCCCAAAAAGGGCTTCTAGATAATCTAGAAGTTCTTTTTTCAGGTTGGAATTTTGGGAATTCCACCCTGTACGTATGGTTGGGCCAAAAATTACCAACGCATGGCTCTCCATAATCCTGTAGAACTCATTGTTTCCTACACAGAATAAAACCAAAAGAAAAAGAAGATATTATCATTAATTTAAAAATAAAAATCATGATAAATATGTTTTAGATACAGTACATGAAATAGTTAAAATATTAAAATTTACCTGGGAGTTGTACATGCTTTATAGGGACACCCTCATCGTTCACCAACAACGTGCCATTAATGGTCCCTGTGGAGCTGACACGTGTAGCTCCAGGAAACGCAATAATGTAGTTGGCCATATCAGCCTCATCATTGCCAACACGTTCAGCAGTTGGCTGGGTGTCAGCTTGGGCAAGGTGTGTTTCTTGGCTAGCACCTAAAGGAGTAGA
This sequence comes from Pinus albicaulis, assembly GCA_034641835.2. Lineage (NCBI taxonomy): Eukaryota > Viridiplantae > Streptophyta > Pinopsida > Pinales > Pinaceae > Pinus > Pinus albicaulis. The sequence continues at coordinate 79,017 of JAXQQM020083027.1, read as the reverse complement.
AGGTGTACGAGAGGGTTGTTGGGCAATCTCTTGCCCTTGTGTCCCACTACCACCAACACCGAGTTCAGCAAATGCCAGAAAACGCTACATACAAAAGAACTTTTTGTTAGTTTAGTCAATGTAAAAATTTAAAATCAAACTATCACAATTCATCTCATGCAGAACAAAAAAAATATCCTTTTGACTTTTTATTATTACCTGATATCTATTTAGCTGCCTCATAAGATGTTGTATCCTCTCTTCTGTTTCAGGTGTTTGAGGCGCATCTATCAAAGCATTAAATTCCGACATTGCATCTCGTGCCTTTTTTTGCAACAACAACACTGGAGATAGGGATGAAAAAAGCTCTTCCTCAAAGAGGGAATCATCAGGCGTACCATGGCTAGGTGTCTGCATATTTGAACAAAATTAATATTATTTCAATTATGTAAATAACTAAAATACCTGAAGATAGAGAAATGCCGGCACTTTACATGTTCTTCCGCTGGCCTCTTTCCGCGATCATCCCGTCTCGGGGTTGTTCCTGTACTGCCCTGATCAGTCTGCCACATTGCAATAAAATTATAAATGTAAAAAATTGAAAACAATATCTAACTTGAAAACATAAAATGAAAACTGAAATAATTTCTAATAAGACACCGGAAGACAAAGTTAGAGTTTCAAATATGCCTTGCATTGAATTCAATCCTGGAAACATGTCATTGCACATTAAGGCACCCAAACATTCAATCCACGAATGATATATTTAAGTAGGTTTCTCCTATTCTGGGAAAACACCATACCTATAATGCATTCACTTGCATGTATAAAGGGAAAGGAAAACATGTTTTCATACAACGGTGACAAAGGCATCTTTGGGAAAGGTATCTTCACTTTTTATTTATGTTGTTCACCCACACCACTCTCGTGTTTTCACTAATCCTGTTTTGTCATTTTTGGATTCAAATTAAGTTAAGGCCTTAAGTATTTTTTGACCTTTCGGTGTAGTTTTTATAAGTGGCATGTATGGATTTTCCATTAATTCTGCACTTTTTTTCTTCATGCGCATGTTTCCCTGGAAATCAAATGCATGATTTAGTCCCATACATTCAACAAGTTGTTGGATCAACTCCATAGGAAATATCATGTTTCCTATTCAATCAAAATTTATCTCAGTTAGGGTAGGTAGGAAGGTTTTCCTTTTGTATTAATAGGGCACTTCTAGCTTGCATTTTTATTATATCTTTCAAATTTAGTGTCGTTTCAATTAGGGCATGATTTTTTGCAACTTTCAAGGTGAGAATGAACAAAGACAAATTCTTGTGATGGATGACTGTATATGACTCCATGGCCAGAGGAAAAGGCACTAATCTACTTCTTCAAATATCTATAGTTCTCATTCACCTCATACGAAGATGGTCCCCGATTTTGAGCCAAATGTTGCAGCAAAAAGTTCCCCCCCTCCATAATTTGATAGTCAATGGAAATTTCTTAAATTGATGATGGGGCAAGATTATGGAACATTGGCACATACATAAGTAATGGAATTCCAAGATCATGATATATGTTTGCATATGTTTATGGCAATGTTCCACCAAGTCCCCTGGAGGTGGGAGCGAGGGGACGAGGGAGCGCTGGAGCGGCCTATGCAAAAGCTCCCTACCAATTTTCAGGAAACGTGGGGGGACGTCGGGGTCATAAAAATTATAAAATTTAATATTTAAAATGTAACTATATTTTTGCAAGGAATGTATATACAGTCATCATACACTTGCATCATGAAAGATAAATCATAAATGATAAAATTACAAATCGATGAATGACGAATCATATAATTGAAACAAATTTAAAAGTTAAAAGTTAAAACATACATCATACAATCATGCATGTAAGTTTGTAAGTTTGTAACTATATAATCATTAATGTAACTACTAACAATGTACAATGAAAATAAAGTTTAAGATATCATATGACATATTATATCAAGATTCAAAATAGAGTTTAAACTTAAGTTTACAACTCAAGTCTGAAACATAAAACTTAAACGCAAATAAGTTATGTCTGAAACATAAAACATAAAACATAACATATGAATATCAAATGATATCATCATACTGATAAATGAGCATAAATGCTCAAGTTAATGCCCCACTAGTCTCTGCATCCAACTTCTGCACGAATATATCAAGATCAATGATGTCACCATCTGAATCAGAATCACTTGGATTCTCAAATATGCTAAGTGGCACATCAACTTTTAACACGAAACCATAAACTAAAAGGGGCAGTGAGGGGACGTGAGGGGGCGTGAGGGAAACATCCCCTAGAAGTCCCCAAGACCCCGGAGAGCGAGGGGGCGAGGAATCTAGACCCCTAGGTGGGGGGGCGAGACCCCGTGTAACACTGGTTTATGGAGGTGGTGGAGCAAAAAAGAGCTCAAATAGAGCTGAAATTTTTCACATAAAAAGGACTGTGGGCTTGACTAATGGTTCCATTTAAAAAATAATATCTAGACAGAGAATAAGTGTAGCATGCAAACATGCATTGAAAATCCATCCGAGTTTGCATTGTATTACTTATGATGGATTCAAATTTGGGTTTCAAAATGCCAGGTTATGGCATGATTTTGTCGAGAAACCCTTAGTTGGATTCTCATGTTGGTTTAATTTATATTTTAAGTTTGTTTTGCAATCTTTGGGTGATAGTAACTCATGAACTAGGTTACCAATGTGTAATAATCATATTTCAAGAATAAAGATGTGATTTTTTTTATATTATTATTATTATCTATTAGCTACGAGTATTGACACCTAATGCCTGGAATTTTGACATCTTGATAACATGGATAATTTCGAAAATGTTTCTAGTAATGTTAACATAATAACTATCATTACATGTCTTCACTTTTTTCACCATAATAGACCTGTGATATGGACTCATCACACAACTTCATATGCTATGTCCCAACAAGTTCAAAATGGTTGAACCTACCTCATAGTGTGGTTATTAAGGACAAGTTGCTTAATATATAACTCGATAGCATAGACCACGTTGCAGTTCTAAAAAGAATCCTCAAGTGTCAAAAAAACTTCACAATATGTTCTACTATAAAGCCTTTTGGGATACCTGAAATAATATATGTATCATTGATGAATTTTAAAGTATGACAAGATCCAGAGCGAAAGGAAATCAATGGAAGAGTGATCCACCAATGAGAACCTATAATTTAGCATCAGATGAGTTAGAGTCTAGGAAATTGAAACCCTATAATTTTAATTAGTGATGAAGGACATCACATAGGTAATTATATTTTCATGTAGAATAATCCGTTAATTCAAATTTAAACTACATAATATGAAAGGCATACCATAAATTTTTCCACGTAAGTCCAAACAACCTATAAAAATGGAAAACCTTCTTTTTCCATGGGAAATAATTTACCTTTTCTTTTTCAAGGCAATCTAAATCACAAAAAATATGAACTATACTGCACACATTCTTGGATAATGTGAAAGTGGAAAAGGAATACCCTACACAAGTGATGTACACATGTACATTTGAACACTAATAGATTTTTGTAGTTGAAATGCAATGCTTGTTTTCATTTAAATGTAGGGTTTTTAAAGCAGGGAGAAATAATGGCTGCCAAATTAATAAGCGTTTCTTTGAGAAAAATTTAAATCTTGTATTGGGTGATGAAGATAATAGAGGGTATTGAATCTTGATTCTTGACATCTAGAGAGAACCATACAGCCTAACACAATCCAATAGAATTGACCAAAAAAACCCAAATAGAGTCAACCCTACTATAGGAGGAAGGGCCTGCAGTAAGAACTTACCATTTTGCAAGAGCCGAGGGCGAATGTTGTCTCCGCAAGAGCCGAGGGCGAACGCCGAGGAGCGGAGGGCGAATGCCTATGAAAGGCCGTTCAGTAAGAGCCGAGGGCGAATGGTGGCCACGTCGTTCGAAAGAGCCGAGGGCGAATCCGAAAGGGTGAATGCTGTTCGCAAGAGCCCGCAGCCATCGCCGAGGACGAACGTCGTTCGCAAGAGCCTGCGCGGGTCGTCGAAGGCGGTCGCCGTTCGCAAGAGCCGAGGGCGACCGCTGACGAATGGTGTTCGTTAAAGAGCCCGGAGGGCGAATGCGCCGCGTGATATCAAACGTTACCGCAGCACACATGTACATTTGAACACTAATAGATTTTTGTAGTTGAAATGCAATGCTTGTTTTCATTTAAATGTAGGGTTTTTAAAGCAGAGAGAAATAATGGCTGCCAAATTAATAAGCGTTTCTTTGGGGAAAATTTAAATCTTGTATTGGGTGATGAAGATAATAGAGGGTATTGAATATTGATTCTTGACATCTAGAGAGAACCCTACAGCCTAACACAATCCAATGGAATTGACCAAAAAAACCCAAATAGAGTCAACCCTACTATAGGAGGAAGGGCCTGCAGTAAGAACTTACCATTTTGCAAGAGCTGAGGACGAATGCTGTTCTGCAAGAGCTGAGGGCGAACGCTGAGGGCGAATACTGAGGGCAAATGCTGTTCTGCAAGAGCTGAGCGCGAATGCTGAGGGCAAATGTTGTTCTGCAAGAGCAAAGAGCGAATGCGCGCGTGATATCAAACGTAGCTATTGCGACAAATACGAAACATTTTTATGTAGCGCGCATATAAGTTTCGAATTTTTATGTAGCGCCCATATAAGTTTGGTATTTTTATGTAGCGCGAAAATAACTGTCGCTATACCGACGGCGGAAAGGCGTCGCTATTAGGACGGTGCCTCCAAACGTCGCAATGGCGACACCTAGACATTGTGTCGCCGTTGCGACGTTTAGAGTCGTCTCAATAGCGACGCTTTGGGCCATGGTGTCACAATTGCGACGTCTTCCTTTAAACTTCGTAATTGCGACACCAGTTTAAGTGTCGGTATTGCTATTTCGCTATATCGTCAAAGGCCACGTTTCAAGTGATGGAAAATTTGGGGAAACTTTCCGACATTTGGTCAAAAGGTTGTACTGTGTGCTTCGAATTTCGCCAAATGTAGTGGGCAACACAGTGCCCTCCTAATCAGGTTACAAATGATACATAATGGAAATGAAGATCTAGGGTACATGCAACGTTTAATTTCCGAGATGTCATAGGAATGTCGGCTACCAAAATTTCCCTAAACTATGCTACAATATAGGACATGATCGAATAAGTGAGTTAGGCACCGGTAGCGTCATCTCGGAAGAGATGTGTTCGCTACCAACCCCCCTTAACCGTAAGGCTCTATTTATTGTTGAGAAACAATGTAAAATATAAAACGTTCAAAATCGAAATCGAGATGAAGCGCAAAACTATGGGCCTCGTTTGGGTAAGTTGGTGTTTCAACTTCCCAGGGATGTAGCTTTGGCATCCTATCTCCGTTTGACGCGCTCAATAGCTTGTTAGAAATATCTATCTGAGGAATACAAATTCTGAGTGAGAAACATTGGTATACGACCCATGTTGCTCGCCGTTTTCCCAAAAACGTTGTTTAGGGCCTCAAAACGGCTCCAGAAGTTTAGGACTCGAAAAACTGCTAAAAGTAGTAAGTTGTGTTGAAACTTGCAAACTGAAAGAAGTGATGGTGCATGTTCAAATGGACTCAGTGGGTGGCCACCAATATCCACCTGGATCATTAAATCCCCAAAACGGCTCTGGGTGTGCAGGACTTGAAAACCTGCTAAAAATAGTAAGCAATGCTGAAGCTAAAAAACTGAAAGAATTGATGCTATGGGTCCAAATGGACTAGGTGGGAGACCACCGATATCCTCCTGGATCATATCCGTTATTGTATGCAAATTCCACTAGGTGCAGATATTCTTCCCACCTAGTTGGTTGTTGCATTACATACATACGTAACATATCCTCGAGGATTTGATTTACTCACTCTGTTTGCCCATCTATCTGCGGATGGTAGGCAGTGCTGAAATTAATGAGTTCCCAATCCTGTAAAAAATGTTTTCTATAATGATGAAGTAAACTTCACATCCATGTGAGATATGACAGTCTTTGGGATTCCATGAAGTCTAAAGATCTCTCACATAAATATGTCTGCTATTTGCACCATCTCATAAGTGGACTGCACAGGTATAAAATGTGTTGATTTGCTTAATCAATCCACCACTACCATTATAGAGTCATTATGCTTCTTTGACCTTGGTAAACCAGTGATAAAATCTAAATATATCACCTCCCACTTCCACTCAAGTACGGGTATATGTTGCATCAGCACAACTGGGTGCCGATGCTCCACTTTCACTTTTTGGCACTCTAAACATTTGTTTAGATATTCCGCAATGTCTCTAATCATACTTGGCCAGAAGTAATTCTTCCTTAATGCTGTTAGCATTTTCTGATACCAGGGATTTCCAGAGTAGTTACTTCGGTGATACTCATTTAGAATCAATTCCTTCAATTCGATTCGATTTGGAGCAAAAATCCTTTATTTAAAAGTTAGCAACCCTTCCTTTTTAATTCCATAATCAACATTTTTTCCTTGTTTTCTGGAATCCTCTGTTTGCTACCACATGAAATGGTATTTAGGATCTTTCTCAGCTTCTATTTTTATTTTCTCCAGAAATTTTCATTCAACCTAATTATAATATAGTTCATAAACACCATGAAATTTTCTACTTAATGCATCAGCTAATTTATTCTCCTTACCCTTCACATGCTGCATTACAATGTCAAACTCGCTCAGGAAAATCATTCCACCTTTCCTAGTGAGAATTAAGGTCAGCCTGCTTAAAATAACTGGTTAAGCTACTATGATCAATTTTAAGTACAAATCTCTTTCCAAGAAAGTAGTTCCTCCAAACTCGGAGTGCATGCACTACTACTGTCAGCTCCAAATCATAAGCTGAGTACCGCTGCTCATGCTCCTTTAGTTTTCGTGATTCGTAGGCAACAACCTTACCTTATTGTGACAAAATTTCCCCAACTCCTTCTTTACATGCATCTGTGCAAACTTCAAACTCTTTGTTGGGATCTTCTACCCTTAATAGTGGAGCTGTAGTCAATAACAGTTTAAAATTTTCAAAAATGTCTTGACATTCCTTTTTCCATTTAAATATTTTTCCCTTCCTTTGTAAGGAAGTAATTGGGAAAGAAATTTTTGAGAAACACTCAATAAATCGCCAATAATAACCAGCCAAACCCATAAAGGATCATATATCTGCCACGTTTTGGGGTAATTTCCATTCCATAATTGTTTTGACTTTATCTGGGTCAACTGCAATACATTCAGCACAAATAACGTGACCAAGGTACTTTAGTTCTTCCTTGAATAAATCACACTTGCTGAACTTAGTGTACAACTGATGCTTCCATAACATTTCCAATATTATCCGCAGGTGCTCTTTATGCTCTTCTGCATTCTTGGAATAAACTAAAATGTCACAAATAAATATTAACAAAAAATTATCTAGATAGGGGTGAAATATACCATGCATCAACCTCATAAAGGTTTCTGGTGCATTAGTTAACCCAAATGGTAACACCACAAACTCGTAGTGTCTGTACCTGGTACGAAAAGTAGTTTTACCTATGTCTTCATCTTTTATCCAGATCTGATGGTATCTTGACCTTAGGTCTATCTTTGAAAATATTGTAGCTCCCTTCACTTAATCAAATAGATCATCAGTTCATGGTAGAGAGTATCTATTTTTAATAGTCAATTTATTAAGTTGACGGTAATCCATGCACATTCGCATGGTTCCATCTTTCTTCTTCACAAATAGCACAGGTGCTCCCCAAGGGGATACACTTGGTCGGATGTGCCCTTTATCCAATAATTCCTATAACTACATCTTCAGTTTAGTTAATTCTAGTACACTCATTCAGTATGGTGTCCTTAAAATTGGTGATGCTCCTAGAATTAATTCTATGTTAAAATCAATGTCCATTCTGGGTGGCAATCCTGGTATTTCCTCTGCAAATATGGCCATAAAATCTTTCACTAACAGAATATTTTCCATCATTGGAGCCTTCTCTTTTGAATTAGTAAAGCCCACTTGGATGGCATATAACTGGCATCCTTTCCTCATGCACTTACCCATTTGAGATGTTGTAATTGGTCGCAGCTGCAGACGTTTCTTTATACCTTGTATTTCCTTACAGGTTCCATCTTACATTATGTAATATATGATTTTTTCCTTATAGTCTACTAATGTCCAGTGCTTCTCTAACCAGTCCATACCAAGTAGCAAATCATAGGATCCCAGAGGTAATATATTCAAGTCTACAGTTAGCTGTTGTTAACTAATTTCCAATGCACAGTTTGGAACATTAACACAAACATTTCACTTTGATCCCATGGCTAACTATACTAGCCATGGATTTCTAAATTTCTGACTCTTCAATTTACAAATTTCTACTACTTTGAGGCTTACATAGCTTAAAATTGCACCTGGGTCTACCAAAATAGAAACAGGTTCAGAGAGTAGCTTACCTTCCAGTTCTATCATTGTCGATTCATAATCTGCCTATCGATCTTCCAAGGATACATTAATTCTGGGTATATTTCTGGCTACATCTCCTACTATTGAGGCTTCTTGTAAGTTGGTAAATACCCCGCTCCTTCCTCGTTGTCGACAGTTTCTGTAGTAGTGTGCCTCACCACACCCCCAACACTGTAGGGGTGTCTTCTGATTTTGTGCTTGTTCTGTTTTGTTGGAAGCTTATGTCAGTATATCTTCTGCAGACCATATTATTCTTTGATGATTCCTTCCAAAATGTTTGCTAACTAAACTCCTAGTAGCGCTCTTGAAGTTACTTATTCTGTTTTTCTTGAAACTAGAGCTACCCTTATGTTCTTTCTTGGTCTTCCAGCTTTTATCCTGCTCTCCTTTTGCTTCAGCTTACTTGTAACACATCCTTGCCTTTCGGATTACCTTGTCCATAGTTTTGGAATTTACAAACTCAATTCTCTCCTTCAGATGAGTTGGAAAACTACTTAGGAACTGCTGTAATTTTCCTTTTCATCCCTTAAATATGGAGCATAACGGAGTAAGGAAGTGAAATTGGTGATGTACTCATCCATCGTCACCTATCTCAGTTTTAAATCATTGATATCTCTCTATTTTTCATCATATAAACGTTCAGTTAAGTATTTATCCTTAAAGTATTTCTGGAAAAAATCCCAAGTCACATCCTGATCATCTATACTACGAACAATTTTCACCTCCCCCCACCACTGTGTGGCCTTCTCTCTTAACTGATAAATGGAAAATCTGGCTTTCAGATTATTGCTATATTCATAAACTTGAAAATAATTTCTCATTTTTATCAGCCATGCCTCAGTCGCCTCTTCCTCAACCCCATCAAACATAGGTGGTTTATTTTTCGAAATTCACCTTGTAGTTCCACTTTTTGTCTTTTAACTTATTTTTGATCGGACACATTATCTGACTCAGCCTCATTATAGTTTTTATTTTTATTACTCCACTGAGATTAAATTCTTTCCATTCTATCAGTGGCATGGTCTCTTGCTTGTTGCTCATTTCCTTCTTGCAAATCCCTATCAGCGTTGGCTTGTTCCATCCCTTGATTCTGTTTTTCTGAGAGGATTTTTAATATCCTCTCTTGTTCTTGCATCAAACGCACATTATCACTTCCCACCCTCGCCATTTCTTCTTGTAACTTATGTACTATATTTAGCATAATGTTGGTTTGGTGGTGGTGCTCCTCCAACAGTCTACTTGTTTCCTGGTGCTGATCCACACTCAGCTGCACCCACATTTCCGAATTCATTTCTAGTCGAGGTTGTGTTTCCCCGGTATTCTGGGGTGGCTGCTGCGTCGACCCCTTCTCATAATATCCTATTAACTTCTTTTCTTTCTCTCTCTGTGCATCAATATATACACAATTTTAGAACCTTAGTTGACCCATAGGGTCCCAACGTACGAGTTCCACCCTAATACCACTTGTAACATACATCATTAAACTCATAAAAAAAATATTCAAAATAGTTACTATTCATACACATCTATTCATAAATACTATTTAAACTATTAATTATACGCACACTTAATTTTAGATTACAAATATATAATCAAAATCCTTACCATTTTATATATATCAATCTTATATTAACAAGACCATGTCACACACACACACACACACGTATATATATATATATATGTTATATTAACAAACCATGTCATATATATATTGTTAGGGAGGTATGAAATCTGGCGGATAGAGGCGATCCCACTAGCCCTAGAGTGGTTCTAGCAACAATCGAAACACACAAAGCTATTGATTCCTAGTTACAAAGGATATAATCACGATAGATCGCTTATCGTGATTCCTTTGCTGCTATTGTCGAAGAACAAGTGGCACTTTCATTCCTAGCTGGACAGGTCACGATTTGTGATCTTGTTGCATCCAGATACATGTACACATGAAAAGAAGAGAGACAACATGCAATGTAATATTTCACACTTTATAACTATCGATCAGTCAGAGAGGAACAAATGAAATTGCATTATATAATGGACATACATAATCATGGAACCAATAGTAGAGTCATGTATATTAAGATACAAGAGAATGATTACAACCGATGCTATGATGTCGTGATCTTCCTTCAATAGGGTTCCAATGAGACGTGTCTCACAAAGCTTGTCAGGGATTTGAAAAAACTCTCTCTCACACATGGTTCTCCTTAGCTCCACTCTTGATTGTCACTCAGCTATAATTTCCTTCCCAAATGTTCAGCTAGCTAGCAATTGGAGAGGATGGGCTTTTATAGAGGGAGGAAGGGAAGTTGGGATCCCTATAATCATGGGATAGAGTCCTATCTCTTAGGAAGGTTCCATGAGAGGTGGAAAACCACTTCCTCATCAGGGAGATTCGAAGCCAAACATCCCAACCTCTTTTTGATGATTTGCTCTGAAGTTGTTAGAATCAAACTTCTGCCTTCCATTATTAAAAAACATTCCTTAACAAGCTTGGCGTGGGCACAACACAGGGACAGAGCACCAACTGGCGTGCTCACTAGTGTATATTTTCCCCATTGGCATGAGGGATGAACTGGCTAGTCACGCCAATGCCAAAACATGGGTTTTTAGGGTTTTCTAGAGGAACTGTTCTTCAGGAGAATTCTTACCTTTATGTAGAAGGATACCATCAAGGTGTTTTCAGGACATTTTACTCTTCACAGGTCACGGGAATAGTCCTCCAATGTACGGGACGAGGGATGATGATAAAATAATGTGTAACAGATGCCCCCCTAAAGCATGAGGTCCGAGAGAGAGGCAGGGGTGAAATGCTTTATGAGAATGCATCTAACTGAAAAAACTGTCGTCGGAAGACCTACGAATACAAATACAACTTATTTTTATGATACATGATATGTGCTATGGGCACAGCCATCCATAATAAAGTGTACAAAAACTGGGATCCAAGGTATGGACGCAGCCATCCAGCAAATAAGGATCAACAAGTAGACTCAGGTATGGTCGCAACCATCCAATCAAAAGAGTCATGTAATAAATCATAATAGTCCATAAAGAACCCACATCCTAGATGTTATTAAATAAAATCTAGGGTCTTGCACTCCATCTGGACCTGAACAGAGTACAAGTTCGAGCATGCGAATATTTGAGCTGAAGTCTAACATGCAAGAACATCGTCTGATTACTAGCCAATAATGAAAGTTATTAATAGATGCGAGAGGAACCACCAATAATGAAGATGGCCCTCAAGGTATAAGATGTACAATCCACGGAATTTGAACATTGAGTTGGTGTCGAACATCCATAGAATCATCCGATCGAAGGGAAATAATGAAAACCTTGCGTCGAATGCGAAGAACCTACCATTGAGGTATGCAGGCTCCAAGGCACCTGAAGGGAGTCTCTAGATCGGCTTCCTGGATAATGAGCTAAATTCGACAGGAAGTGACCTTGATCAAAGGTGGGACATAATGTTTCCCACATCATTGACACAAGACAGAGGAACATGATGTTTGTGAATCAAGACCAACGGAGAATCAGAGGGATGCTGAAAACTGCAGAGACCAACTTCTCTTGAACATATCGGCGACAAGACACTGGATTTGGCAGTATTTGACATCAAGGGATCTGAGGTCACGGTGACGTGGCAAAGAGCATATGAGTGGTCAAAAGCAATTACCCAAACCCACGAAGGCAAGCAGATAACGAGATGAGATGTCCCCAAATTGACACGAATGCAGAAAAGTGTCATGTTTAAGAGCAACATACTGCCGACACGACTATAATATTGGTTCCATTTTCCCCCACCATTTCTGGAAAGTACCCCAATTATTTTTTGGAAACAAGCTTGAAGGGGATAGCATGTGCTGGCGATATAAGTTTTTCCTTCGAACAAATCCAACCTAGTACATTTTACGAGCCCCAGGAAGGAGGAACTCGAGTAACGTCATTACGACGGAGTTCGATGTTATCAGTTTTTAATGAGTCTGAAAAAGGAAGAAATAGACATCTTTTCATATTTAGAGAGTTTGAAAAGACAGCGGAAAATAAAACTCCAGCAGTCCCTTTTCATAGGTAGTCCCACAGATTCAAAAAGGTAGAAAACTATGTCTGAGAGAACCTCCTAGTCGCGATAGGCTAGGGTATTCCTTTTTCGTAAATAATATATCCCAACCCGAAAAAGGGGTAAATGTATATTGGTTAGATGTCGTTTCACATCCAATTTAATGAGCTCAAAACGACAAGCGACTCGGCAATATTTCCAGTTTTAGAGAGTCAGAAAAGAGTTAAAAGGTGACTCTAGTAGTGACCTTTTTGTGTCTTTACTGAGTCTGAAAAAGTATAAAATACAACTCGTCTCTTTGTCAAAACCACATGAAAAACTTGTTGCTGCTCAAAAAGGCGTGTGTAAACATATTCGATGAAAATAATGCGAAAATATATCAAAAAACATGTTTAAAAACCTATTTAGGACTTTGAAAAGCTATAAAAGACCAACAGTGGTAAAAAATATTTAATTTTCACTTTTTACCTCTTTGTAGAGCAACAATGACCCTTTTGTGCTTTGATCTTCAAGCGACAAGTGTGACCTATCTAGTGGACCAAATTGAATTCCGTCCGGTTCAGGTAAGAGCCAACCTCTTTATCCATGTTTTAAGTTACATTTTACTGTATTTAATCATTGTTTTAGGTTCTTTAGGGAAGGATTTTCAAATTTTAGGGTTCCGCAGTTGGCATGGGTTCCAGGCATGGACCTGTGCCAATCCACTCTATTTTACACAGAGGTCGCGCCAGCTGGCACGACTGTTAGCCAAACAGTGGCACCAATGGGGTAACCCAAAATTCAGCTAAAATTTCTCAAAAAACAACCAATGAAATGTAATTTTGAATACCCAAGGAGGTTTATAACGTTCCTATGTTTGATTGATGCAGATATCCAACAAAAAGGATGGTCATTGAATGGAAAGAGAGAGAGAGCATAGCGAAGAGGATGAACTGGAAATGGGAAATGAGAATTGTATGAATGCTCTAAGAAATTGCGGGCTGAAAAAATTCTTTCTGACGCCATGTCTCTGGGCTCAGCCTGCACTACTGCAGTATCTCATTAGCATTTGGGAAGAGAATGAGGAGAAATTCAAACTTCGAGACCAGGAACTTGAGCTCGAATCATCAGATGTGTACTTCATCATTGGACTATCACACAGGGGTCCAGTCCCTATTCTGATCAGTACTTGGCCTTCAAGAGAAAACATGGCAATGGTCATGGACAGGGTGTACCGAGGGGCACGCAAAGGAACATGGAGCGAGAAAGTAGAAATTCATACTGTCCCCTATCTAGAACTGAGAGTAGTGCTACACACCATTACGCGGGCTATGGGATCGCAGGCACCGCACAAGGCCACAAAGATGCAGCTACTGCTTGCATCAGAGTGTATGAACCCAACTATCTTTTACTAGGCCATGGTCGTGACCATGAACATTAAACGGCAACTCACAAAATGCAAGAAGACCAAACTGAAACATTTTGGATATGGGTCGATCTTGGTGTCATTCTTCTTGGAACGATTACCAATTTTTCAGTGCCAAGAGGCCATAGTCCCAGATCCACCACTGAGAGAGCCATTGATGGCTCGATGGGTGGCATTGATGCCTAGGGCAGGGGGTGGCCAGCAGATGTCCTGGAGGCCCGAGTTCTTTGACTGGCTCTGACGACAGTTGATCGTCATGGAGGACTGGCCCTATACGGGCATCGATTTTACCAGAGACCCAGAACTTCCGGTCCCAGAGGGAGAGGAATGGGATGAGGAGGCTAGTAAGACTCTTTTTTCATTTTATGAGTTCTATGATTTTTTTGTATACATGCATGTTCTAATAGCTAATCCGATATGTATGCAGATTTTGGCCCAGAGAAGCCCGCTGGAATGTCACCAATAGAGAGGAGGACCCCTCTCACTCATGACCCTCAAGGTGAGGGGGGTGAGGGGGACAATATCGTACAGAACCTAGAGGGGATCGCTTGCGGTGTTCCGGATCATGCTCATTTAGTTGATGTTCCCATAGCTTATCAGAGGCACACCTAGGGGTGCCGAGTCGTCTCCACTGCTTACTGAGGTGGTTGGTGCAGGCAGTGACGTGCTATCACGAGCACTATGCCGATTAGTCACCTACGCTTTCTATTTGCATATTTTTGAGAGACATGTCATCTCTGGATGTAACTGAAACACACATGTATATTTTTGGTTTTATATGATGCACATGTTGCAAACACTCGATATATATATATATATATATATTTTCTATATGGATCTTGCTTACATATGATAATGTTTTACAAATTGAGTAAATGTCTATCCAATACCATGTTGGCTACTGCATCTGTTAGTGTATTCATTTGTCTTGGTATATGCTGATATGTGATGTAATCAAAATTTCTTTCAAGTAAATGAATATGTAGAGAAAGTCTTAAAATGCATGGGTTTCTAACTGAATAATGGCCATTGAGCTGTAAAACCACAAGTTGTGAGTCCAGATGTACAAGTAATGTGTGAATGCTGAGGTTGATAGCCTCATTTAAATATTCCAAAACAGCACTATATTCCACGACATTATTTGTAGCAGGCCCTAGACAAACACATTGTAAATTAACCAACTCACTAGCAAGATCGTAAATTACCTAGGCTGCCGAAGACAGGTTCTTGGTACTGTGGGAGGCACCATCTGCAAAACCAACATAAGGAGTAATAGACATCTGCATAATCATGAATACCCAATAAGCAGAAAAACACTTACAAAGCACACCACACCACACATGCACAAAAATGAAATAATCACCTATGTACATATACTACGCAAGAATAATTCAAGCATAATATTTCTTCAGGTAAAACGCATTTCTGGGCTGCGCCAAAGGAAGGCCTTCATAATCGATCAGCTCATAAGCCCCATTTTTTAATACACATTTAACGATATAGGGCCCATGCCACATAGGTTGGAATTTTCCTGCCCCAAGCTTGTCATGAGCTTGATCATACAATAGGACGAGGTCCCCTTAGATAAAAGAGCACAGAGAAACCGTTTGATCGAAATGAGCTTTAACCACTTTTTTTGTGCCTCAATAACCAAAGCAGCCAAGTGGTGAGTTTCATCCAATCTCTCGAGATATAGGAGACGTTATTCCTCTGGTGAAGTATCGGGCAGTAATTCCACAGCCAATTTTAGTGAAGGGATCTCACATTCAACCTGAAGAGTAGCTTCCAGAACATACACCAACTAAAATGGTGTGAATCCAGTTGCACTCTTCACTGACGTTCGGTAGGCCCAAAGAGTTGAAAACAACTGGAGATGTCAACTCGATTTGTGTATACCAATTGTTCGTTGAAGCATCATGACAAGCACCTTGTTCACGACTTCAACCTAGCCATTTGCCTGAGGGTAATATGGCGTTGAACTGTCATGACACAAGCCAAACTTAGATTTTAGCTCTCCCATCATGTAGTCCCAAAAATGAGAGCCATTATTAGTGACGATGGCTCGAGGAATGCCGAAACGAGTGATCACATGGTTGAAAATGAACTGTGCAGCTGTCTTACCATCTACATCCAATGTAGGCATTGCTTCAGCCCACTTGGTGAAATAATCTACGACAGCGATGATATAAGCATGCCCCCCGACCGAGTGGGTTACACGTCATAAATCAATGCCCCATGTGGCAAAAGGGCCCACGGTAATGACATGATGTAATGGGAGAGGTGGCACATGCATCTTGCGTTGGAAGATATGGCACGCATGACACTTCCGTACTGAAATAATACAGTCTTTAAATATAGATGGCCAAAAGTAACCCACATGAAGAATATTCTTTGCGGTAGCATAACCAGACATGTGACCGCCACAGGCGCCACTGTGACATTCATTCAGAACTTTCTCAGCCTCTTCTAAGTTTAAACACTGGCGGAGTATGGAATTGACTCTGACACATATAGGGTATCTCTGACAATGCGATTTGGTTGCGACTGATGTCGAATGTGGCATCGAGCATCCTTTTTTAACTCAGACCAGAAGGTAGATGTCTGGAGGTACACGATGATATCACCGTACCATGGATCGAGAGTGTTGATTAAGAAGAGAGTTTCATCCAGGATATAATCCTCGGATTGAGACAGAACAAAGCAGGTAGGGAGAGAACAAATGAAATCAGAAAAAACCAGTGATTTATTAGATTTGGTATTAGTGAACTCCAAATCAAACTCTTGGAGGATCACAATCCACTTTGAGTATTTTCCCCCTAGCAATTGTCAAGACAAAATGTAAGTCATGGGGTTGCAGTCAGAAATCACGGTTACCGTGCGTAGCAGGATGTAATGGCGAAACCACTGAATGGCCTGGATCGCAGCCAGCGCTAAATTCTTGACATGTGCATAACACGTTTAAGTGTCGAGGAGGTTACGAGATAGGTAATAAATCACGTGTTCATTACCGTCATCATCATCTTGCACCAGAACCATGGAAATTGTACTAAATGCGGCAACCAAATAGAGGGTAAATTCGCGATGATAATTTGGACGTATTAATGGAGCGTTGGTATACAACGTCTTAAGGTTATCGAAATATTTCTGAGAAATCTTGTCCCAATAGAAAGGGATGTCCTGCTTTAGAAGTCACATGAACCCTTTGGCTACCTCTGCATAGTTCGAGATAAAACAACGTAAGAAATTCGCTTTCCCTTGAAGACTCTGAAGTTTTTGTAACGAGGATGGTGAGGGAAGATTAACAATAGCCTCAACCTTAAGAGGGTCATGGAAAATCCCGTCCTTAGAGAGAATGAACCCTAAAAGTCGACCAGATTCAACACAAAAGATGCACTTGTGAGGATTAAGCCTGATGTTGTGACGTCTACAGCAGAGAAAAATCTGGCGGAGATGTTCTGGATGGTCTTTGCACAGAGCTGAATGAGTTGGAAGGTCATCCAGGTACGGCTGAAAAACATTACGTATGTCGTGAAAAGTGTAAGACATGGCACGCTGGAAGGTAGCCTCAAATTTTTTTAAGCGGGAAGGGAGTTTCTTATAGGCGAATGTTCCCCACGGACAGATAAAAGTGGTCTTATCTTGATCGGATGGGAGGATATTGATTTTATTATAACCTGAAAATCCATCCATAAGGGAAAAGATATCACTCCCCGCACAATCGTCAATGATCTGATCGATAAAAGGGGTGGGATAGTTGTCCTTAGGGCAAGCCCGATTGATATCTCGATAGTCAACACAGACTTGAATTGTGCCCTGCTTCTTATCTACAGGGAAAATATTGGAAACCCACTCTGTCAGAGAGATCAGATATATGAAACCCGCTTTAAGAAGTTTCTCAACTTCAACTTTTATAGCAGCGGATTTTCTAGGATGTACTAGACGCAGACGCTGGCACACAGGCTTTGCACCGGGATAGGTAGGAATTTCGTGCATGACAATACTGGGATCAATTCTAGGAATCTCTTCGTAAGACCACGCGAACACATCACGGAATTCGCGAAAGAGACTAGTGTACAATTGAATCTCATCAGGATAACAAGTGACTCCCACATGGATGTTCTCGACAACCCTCTGTTTAACGGAGATGTCAATAGGCATCGTTTGGGTAATGTTACTCAAATTTCCTTCCGAGAAAACTTCGTGAGTCAATATTGGTGTTTGGAGCAGCGGAGAGGGAATCTGAGTTGCAAAACACTCGAGAAAATTAGACATTTCCCCTAGGCTAGGCATAAACGAGGAATGATGATGCCCATCACTCCATGGCAGATCTTCAAGAGAGATAGTCTCCACGATTGCTTCGTCAAACGGAAAAACTTCTCTCAAAGGATCGAGTGAATCTGCATCGCCAAGCCAAGGGGATTGAGAATAATCATCAAGAGCCATGCTGAAAGGAGCTTTATCAACAGGAGGAGGATCCGATGCGACAATGATCTCACAATAATTGATTTCAAGCAGAGTCAGAGGCATCGATTCTCCAAAAGAGGCAACCTGTTCAGGAGAAGGGATGATCCATGTGTCATTCAACCTAGAGATCATATTGACTTGAACGGTATTGGGTGGTGGAAAGGGAAAAATACCCATGAGAGAGGGATCTTTGAAGAGACCAGGCTCTATGCTATCAGGGGGATTGGGAATTTGGTCCACGTATTCCACGTTGTTCTTGGAAGACAAGGTAAAGAATGACAACTGAACAACAGTAATGTTTTTGCCCTCATGCGGAAACTTCGGAAGTCAAAAGAGGGTGGAAAGAACACATAACATAGTGTGAGTCCAACTACAACCGAGTAGAAGATTATAGTTGATTTTTGCATCAATTACTTTCAATTCAACGTTGACAGTCTTTCCTTGCAATATAATCGGTAAGCTAGCAAGAACACCCAAGGGTTTTGAATCCCTTCCATCGAATACCCCAAGGGCATTGGGTGACGAATTGAGGGCTGGAGAGCCAATAGCCTTCCAGCAAGTGGACAACATGACACAGGTAGATGCACCTTCATCGACCATGGCCCTATGGATGTTGAGACCGTTAATACCGACTTGTATAACAAGCGCGATTTGGTGCGGAAGTCGAGGGACGAAATTATCAAAGTCGAAAGTAAGAAGACTAGAATCAACAGGGTCGATGTCGCCGATCGCAGATAACAATGTTTTTCATTGAGACGGACAACTCTGGAGGATTTCCAATGTAGACATCGTGGATGGAGCCTGCACTAAATCCTCAACAATACTGTAATGTTGAGCAGAAAAGGCATTAGGATTATAGGAGGACTTCCGGAGAACACCTTTAGAAAGTGGCCGTATAAGGGGTTCAACACTGGGCTTCTCAATTTCAAGGGGACCAGAGGTAGGTGGGAGAGGAGGACCATCAACGACCTCCTTCCCAGCTTCTTGACATGATCCAGCATAATCTTTCGACCGAGTAGAAATGGAAATAGGTGTAGAACCATTCATCATGAAAACTCGAGAGCCGAACGACGCAGATGGTGCAGATTGATTGACCATCTGGGTCTGCTGAAATGGGAAAAGTTCTTTTTTAAGGACCACCGGAGTTCCCTTAGCACCTTTAAGGAGTTTACTAACCTTGGATCATCATGGAAAATCCTTGGTGTAGTGATCATATTCACAAATGAGATAGGGATACTTCAGCTTTCATTGTGAATCATCATCAGCACGAGGTTTAGACGATTCCAGTTTCGAGGCATTAGATTTGGCCTTACCTTTTCCCTTCTTTTTTCTTGGTGTCTCGGTCTTGCGGATTGGCCCTCGGACAATGTTGACCTCCTACTGCTTAATAATCTAGGGAAGCTTGTTAAGGACTATTAGAATAATTTGATTTATGCCTCATTGGAAGACTCCTTGGGTGAAGTCTCGAGAGAGACGTAGCCAACAACACCGCCCACCGCGAAGGCTGCGCGAGAGGTCCCCGGTTGCGGGCATCGCTCAAGATGTCTTATAATGTGCCCAATTGAGAGCACACTAAATCGAGGCAATCGTGCGCGAGCGAGCGCTCATTCTCTACATACATGCCTCCACATCAATTTCCGTGCAACTGGCAATCTTATTGACAAAAGAGGTAGTGAACCAATGAGTTAGAATCTTATCAGGAATTTCAAACTTGATCAGACGACGATGATGTCTCCATTCGTGAATGTGGTCTAAAATATGAGTAGCTTTGTCCTGTTTCAGAGATGTCAGGAGATGCATCCCGACTTCATAACGAACTGGTAACTGGAAATGTGTCAGGAATGCCATAGCTAGAGTATTAAAATCTTGAAAATACAATGGGATAATTCTATGTACCATTTAAAGAAGAAATGGCCGGGTGAGAGTGCGCGCTAGAAAAAAGACGTGCCAGCGAACCGAGTCATCTACCCAAGAATTCTAAGAATGACCATAAGCAAGTATGTCATGAAGTGTGCTTGGAGGTCTTCTCCGCATTTCACCTCAAACTTAGGACAATCACTAGCACCTTCATCGAAACCGTAGCCGAATATGTATTATGAAAGAATCGATCATCGGTCAATTTGGAGCACATATGGCAATTCCAACGTGGCAAGAAAAGGCAATTGAGGGTTAAAAGGCATGCCAGGTCTCCGATAAAAACCTATACCTGTACTCTAGCCTGGTTGAGCATAACTCTGCCCCCATTGGTTCTGTCCTAGAGGATTCTGACCATACGGGGTATAAGCCAAATAACTGGGTTGATACGGGAGCTGAAAACCAGGATACGGGATAACAGTATTCATAACCGGGATCTTGATTCAATAATACATGGTTCCCAATTGGCTTGATAAGGATTTTTACGGAGTATAAGTATAGCTTGGCCATTCGGGGGTAATAACGGGGCACTTGGGGTGGGTTGCAAATCGGTCAAGATTTGACCTTGAGGGTAATATCCGCCTTAAGGTCGAGATTGGCTCTTGATAAATGAGACCTGTTGATCAAATAAGTCGGGCACACGGGTGGATTCGAATTTTGTGCAATAGAATATATCGGTGGTGAGGAGGGTTAACGAGGTTGTGCGGGTTGTCCTGGTTGAATAGGTTGACTGGGCGATGAGGGGCACTAGGTTGCCCTGGTTGGTGGCGATGGCGGAGTGGGTGTTACACTAAAAATTGTCATCCTGACATTCTGCCGTGTGTATGAGCTCATTATCACTCATACTTCTCCCTTTTTCAAGTCTAACATATCAGTTCCTCATGTCAACCTTGAAAATCAGAAAAAATTCCTAAAAGTCTCCTAAACTTTGGTATCGCACTTTCTGGCTATCTTACCTGCGGTCCTGCACCCAATGTTCAGCTTTCATGTGTTCCTGAACACACTTTATCTTTGTTATAGGTGCGGACCCCTGTAAGATTAAAAAGGCGCAAGTAAATCCCAAAAATCTCAATTAAAGTAAATTCTGGAAGCTTCTAGAATGGATCTTGCAGTGGCAGAACCGCTCTTGTGAGGTGCATGAATACCTTACCTTATGGAGCTAACCCCTTGATGTGAGGAGCTTATCCCTTTGAAGGAGGATTCTATCCCTTCATACTTGGAACATAAAACCTCCTCTTTTCCACTATAAAAAGAGGCATTGGGTAGCCTCAAAGGGAGTTCAAGCTTTTAGAATATTTGAAGTTAAGTGCTGTTGAGATTTAGACTCAGTTAACTAAGACTTTTGTGAGGAGAGATTGCATACCTCTATTTGTCTTGGTTGGAGGAGTGCAGAGCTTATCAAAGTAAAGGAGACTCCTACTTCGGACCCCGGAAAGTCCTGTGCAACATCAAGGCTCAGGTTGTAAGGATTTTCTTCTTTTGAAATTAATACAAATATACTCATTTTTCTCAATAAGCTTTCAATCAATGGTTTATTTCATAGATTCCTTGATCACTACGATAAGCATGGTTTATGATGATTTCTATACAGGTGCTATGTAATATTTTGCTTGTTTGTGATTGCAGGTTTACGAGGAAAATTCCTTCAAGCGCGCGAGGGATAACAACAACTTCAAACAAGCACTGGACAAACGGTAAGTCTTTTACACCTACATAGAGCTTTTCATAGATCATATATGCTTAGAGAAAGATTAGTCTATTTGGATGTTTGTTGCTAGATACTTTTAGTACTAGGGAGATCGGTCTTGTCCGCAAGACGGATTAATCCATACAACAAATTGGCGACTCCACTGGGGAAAGAACTTGTTGTTTTTGGTTCTCTTTTATTTTGATTTGAGGAAACATTTTTCTTGGTTTTTGATTGATTGACATCTGCCTGGGTAGCTTAGGTTTTCTCTGTTTTTGAAAATTTTGAAATCCTTTAAGTTTTTCTCTAGTTTTTCCTGGGACCGCACTTTGCCTTGTTTTCACAGTGCGGGCAGTTTCGCACTTTTCCTGTGTAAACAGTGCGGGACCGCACCTGTGATATCTTGGAGCCTGCGGACCCTGTTAAAGTTTTGAAAAACTTCAGATTTCTTTCTTTAGTTTATCTTGATTTTGATTTTCAGTTTTTGTTTTCTGCCTAGATTTATGATTGTTTCTGTCAAAAGCTTTCTGTTAATGAATCTCAGCAGTATTGGTGTTTTGATGATTTTCTAGAAGTTTTGCGTTTTGGATTGCATTTCACTTGGTCTTTGTAGCGATTTGAAGCATTTGACATTTTGAAGTACCTCAGATTACCTTGGTCTTTTTGGTCTTTTTGCTGGATCTGACCTGATTGTGAAATCATCCTTTATTGAGAAATAGAGTTACCTGTTTCTTTGCAAATCTTCGAAAAGAAACTTTGTTATTGGTTTTTGAATTTCATTTTTTATAAAAACATAATTGAGTGTTTTTCGATCTGTTTGTTATTCTGAACGAATAGATCCTTAGTTTGCTGAACAACTAAGATAAAACATTCTTCAAAAAATCTTAAAGCTTTTATTCATTTAGATTATTAAAGTTTGTAGTTTTGAGTGCTATTAAACTTTGTAGATCTCGAAATTAGTTTTGTAGTTTTGAGTGCTTTTAAAATTTGTAGATTTATTTTGAAAAAAAATTGTTTTGTAGCTTCGAATTTTTGGAAAGTGAAAGGATTTTTATTGTGAGCTTTGATAATTTGTTGGAAAAGACAAAAAATAGTTTCTTTCAATTGTTCTTTATGTTTAAAGAAGGAATTGTTTATTAAAAGAATTGCATTCTCTAACTTTTCCTTAATTAGAATTTCATTGAAAGAAAACAATTTGATTATCATTTTTAGGTGCATTTTTAGTGTCTTTTGGAAATCGAGTCTTCACACCATCAGAGTTTCATTTCCGCACCCATTGACTTAAGAAACAGCTCTTAAAAGTAACGCTTAATTAAAATTCATCTAGCAATATTTTTATTTTCTAGGGCTCTTATCACCAACATAGATTAGGCTAGTATCTTGGAGTAGGGAGTAGTTAACTCTCCAAGGTAGTAAAAACAAACAAGTAGAAAAATCTTGCGGTAGGAGATAAATCCAATTGTAATTTGTATAATCTGGGAAGCTTCTCTTAAATAAGTCAATCACGAGATCATGTCCGAACCTTTGAGACAATCAATTCTGTTTCATTGGGGAAGATAGAAGATTTTGCGCGTATTACAAACGGTAAACCTCGGATTAACCATTGTCGAGGAGCCTGGGGTCACTTGTCGGTAAACCTCGGATTAACCATGTCGAGGAGCCTTCAAGGGGATTGAGCTTGCTACTCTGCCCTTGCGCGTGAAATCGGATCGTAGACTGTTCCCCCAGTTATATTTGTTACTGTTGGTAACCTTAGTGTCCATTATCTTAAGATTATTTCCTAAGGTGATGGTGAAGGAAAGATCTCACTGTACCTGGAGCAGACGTCGACTAGACTCACTTGGACTCTCTGGGGGGTTCTCTTCACATGAGATGGTTTTGTGAGGAAACTTGTGCCAGTCTGTTTCATTAAGCAGGTTGTCGGGGTAACTGTTCCAACCGCCCTTTCTGTATTAAATTTCTACTAAGTTGGATTTCATCACCAACTAGTGTTTTTAGTACAGGGAGTTACTGTTTGTGTGTGGTTTGAACTCTTAGATTTTTAAGCGTGTGATTCAGCTGTTTGTTTCTTTAGAGACTTTAGGTGTTTTCATTGAAATTTTCTTTGTTTGCGTGTGATTAGTTAATATTTAATCGTGGCGGAATTGCCGAGACAATCCCGGAGACTACAAGGGAAACCCCTTGAATATTCACCAAGTCAGCTTGAAGGGCTTTGTGCTCTGGTATCATCTAGTAGTGGTAGGATTAGATCAACAGAAATTGGAAGTTCATCCATAGTTTTCCATCCTGATCATCAAATACCTACAACAGAATACATTCAAGAACCGATTTCAGTTTCTGAAGTTACTGGTAGTATTCCTGCTTCCAGTGAACTGGCTGACGAACCTGAAATCTCTGAACCTGAAACTGAACCTTCTATTTTGGAAACATCCTCAGGATTTATTTCACCAACTTCTAGCGATCTTGGTTCACCTAGGGTAAGAAATATCGTCACTGACGATCTTCCAGCTGGTCTTATTTCCATTGAAGAACTTACTAATCCAGACGAAGATATATCTCTTCCCGACTCCCCTCAATCCTTAAATATTAGGGAGCGTGAATCTATTTTCTACAGCCCTATTCGAACTAGTGCTTGGTATCTATCTTTAACAAACTTTTTAGAGAATCCGGGGTCTTGCTTTTTCTCCACCTCGAGTTCCATTTCATCCTACACCCAGAGGTTACTATCCGCCATCCATTATGGCCGGAGAGTCATCCATATTTTCCCAGACACCAGAATCATTTTTACACGGTGGTCCTTTTGTTCCTTCGGGATATCAGGCTTTGTCTGGTACTTTCTCGGGAGCAGCTCCTCAACCAATCGAACAAGTGTTGTCATCTGGTTTCAATGGTGTTAAAACTGAAACCTAGAACGCAGCGCAAATCTATATGATGTCTGGTAATATTCCGAATCCTCAACCTCAAGGCAGTCAGTTACCGCCTGGAGGGCCAACACAGGGAAATCCGTTACCGCCTGGAGGGCCAACACAGAGAAATCCGTCACCGCCTGGGGGGCAACCTCAAGGTAGTCAGTTACCGCCTGGGGGGAAACCTTCAGGTAGTCAGTTACCGCATGGGGGGCAACCTTCAGGAAGTCAGTTACCACCTGGGGGGCAACCTCAAGGTCAATTTTTCCCAGGACAAACTGTGGAATCATATTATTTTGGGGGACAACCCCAAGGACAGTACACACCTCAAGGGTATCAACCTTCAGGACAGTATATGCCCCAAGGTCAACCCCAAACTCAATATGCTCCTCAGGGTCCTTATCAACCCCAGCTTCAGTACGCGCCTCAGGGTTATCAACCTCAAGGTCAGTACCCAATTCAAGGTTTTCAATAGCCTTCTGGTCAGCCATCTATTCAAGGAGCCGAAAATGTACCACTTACTTATCAACCCTACGTTCAACCAGGTTATGGTCCTTACGTTCAACCTTCTGCAAGACAATACCCCTGAATGAATATGGTGTGGGATCCATCCCAATATCAACAACCTATGCAGCCTAATGTGCAGTTTCCTTATCAACCTGGACAACCTTTAATTTCTGGTCCAACTCAGCAACCTGTCCAGCCTACTATTCAACCTTCTGCATCTAGTACTGTTCAGCAAGCTGGTCCTAGTTCACCTAAGACTCCGCCTCAAACTGCTGTAACTGCTGCTACGACTGTTCAACCTGTAACACCTGCTTCTGGAGTATCTGTAACCCCGAGTTTGTCTATCCTTGCATCCGTGCAAATCCCTCAAGTCTCTGTACCCCAGTCAGGATCTTCGGTTCAGACTTCGGTTCAGATGCCTACGGGACAAGCCGGTACGAGTACAGTTGTCACAAGTCAACCGCAATTCACGTATCAACCGTACCAGGGACAGCCACAATTCGGTCCCTATACACAAAATCCAAACTATCAGTATCAACCGTACCCTGGCTATACTTATCAACAGCCTCAACAACCCCAGTTCGGTCCGGTTAATCCTGGTTTTCCAGGAGGTTATACAATTCCTAATGCTAATCCGATTCCCAGTTATCCTGGGTATCCACCTCCTGGAACTGCTTTGGCTACTCAAGGTTTTCGTGACCCTAACCATCAGTTACCATTTATTGCAACTTTGGATTTACCTGATTTGACACGCCTTACGAATGATCCAATTTTCTATTATCCGTATTGGCCGCCAATGCCGCATAAGTTGCCCAGTGATATACCAAAATTCGAAGGTAAGTCAGGAGAGGATCCATCAAATCACGTCATGACTTATCACCTTTGGTGTGTGTCTAATTCAATCATTGATGATTCGATTCGCTTACGTCTTTTCCAAAGAACTCTTATTGGTCTTGCAGCCAAATGGTACATTGAGTTACCACGAGGCTCATTTCATAACTTCAGTCAGTTAGCAACTGCCTTCTTGACTCATTTTCAGTTGCCAGTCAGATACGACAATGGCACGGAATTATTAACTTCGCTGAAACAATCCACGTCTACGTATATTTCTGATCATATCCATGAATGGCGACGTAGGAGACGTTTGATGAAAGTTTATATTCCGGATCAAATTTTGGCAGAATGGTTTGTTAAATCATTGTTACCCAAGATTACTGAAGATGTAGCTAAGGCTGGTGTTGTTACTGAAGAGCAAGTAATTTCTCAAGCTCAGTACCTTGACCTCGTTTATACGCAGTCGGGTACTTTACATGAAAAAATCCCAGACCTTCCAAAACAAGGTCAAATAGCTGCTGCTCCTTCAGGGTCTCATGCCGCTAACGGTATGATTGGTACGGTCAATACTAAAAGTAAGAAGAAATCTTCAAAGAATTCTTCTCCAATTATAACTTTACCTGATTCCCCGAAAGGAGAATCTTCCCCCGAAGTTTCTGCCGATATTCATGTTGTGGAGACATCTACAACTAAATCTAAATCCAGTAGTAAAAAGAAAGGGAAGAATAAAAACAAAAAGAATTCGAAAGAAAAAACTGATAAAAATGAATCCAATGACGAAAAACGTAAACCACGTTATCCTTGTTACATTTGTGACGAAGATCATTTTACTAAGGAATGCCCACATCAGGCCGAGGTTGCGAAATTCGTCAAAGGTTCACAACCTGTTGTCTTGAAGGATCCCTTTCCGACTCAAGATAGTAAGATGGTTGGTTCTACCTCGACTGCTTCAGAAGAGCCCATTTTGATGATGTCTCATGTAAGGATTGCGACGCAATCGCAAGATTATGGTACTAAGAATCTTGTTGATGGTAAAGAAGTAGAATCTTCTAATGCAAATACATCAACTACACCTCCTCCTGTTTCTGGTCTGCTACAAATCGAGAAACCAAATCCAGACTTTAATCAAACCGCCTGCTAAAGGTGTTCTTCGTAAATCAGCTTTCAATCCACATGCAAGAGCTGCTCAGAATTACAACATTGTTGAAGACTTAGCTATTTCTCCTTCAGCGATGTCGGCTTTGGAAGTGCTGCAATCATGCCCAGCATAGCGTAAATTTCTTTTGTCTGCCATAGGCGCTGCTGATATTCAGGATTCTAATCTTATAATCTTTGATCTAGAAAATAGTACACCTCGCCTACCTCACCAAATGGCTTTCCAGATTCCGGTGACAGTAAAAAACAGACCGATCTATCGGACTGTGATTGATGAGGGAGCTTCAACCTATATTATGTCGATTCAGTGTTGGAAATCGCTTGGTTCTCCTACACTGAACCAATCTCAGACAATTCTTAAGGCTTTTGATGGTCGAGGTTTCCACCCTTTTGGTATTTTGTAGGATTTACCCATAGGGGTTGAAGGTAAAATTGTAAATCTAGATGTGGAAGTGGTTGATGCCCCTCTTGATTACAACCTTCTTCTGGGTCGTAGTTGGTCTTACGCTATGACTGCTATTGTCTCTTCGGTCTTCCGACTCATAAAATTTCCATATCAAGGAAGGATCGTTATAATAGATCAGTTAACTTATTTTTCTTCCAACCTGGCCTCTACAGAAACAATCCAGCATGTTGGTAAAGCGACTATCCCGTACAAGGATGTTGGAGTAGGTTTGATTAAAGATTCTGGTTTGCTAGGAACTTTTTCCATTCCTCCTCCTAACGTATCGCCTTCTGTTGCAACTATTCATATGATTTCGTCAGACTCTCTTATGTTTGATGATCCTTGGATCGTACCTTCCAAATCCGAGTTAGATTCAATTGATGGCATGATGCCTTTGAGTCCATTTGAACTTGCATATCAGGCTGTACAGTCATTTTCTGACCCCTCTTCAACCGAAATTGATCCAGTGAATGGGATCCACGAGGAATCACTTTCTATATCTAGTTCAGCTACAACGGCATTTCCTGAACTTGTTCATACTGATGAGCAGATTCGTGAGTTCTTGTCTGTTGACGATTTACCATGGGAAGATCTACATCACCGATCTTAGTTTTTACCTGAACTAGATCATTTTGAAGATGATTTCGCTTCAATCTTTACTGCTGAATATGTCAAGGAACCGCAGAATCCATTGAAAAATCCTGATTCTAAGTTAAATTTGGAAAATATTTCTCGAACGATTCCAATTGACATTTCAGTAAAACCTGGAATAATTGAAAACATTCATATAGGTGCTTGCTGTACTGAAGATGAAATTCAAACTTATAAAGCCCTATTTCAAGAATTTCGTGATGTGTTTGCCTGGTCCTATGAAGAAATGCCAGGAATTGATCTGTCAATTGTCCTACATGAAATCAAGACTTACCCGGATGCCAAACCTGTCCGTCAACGTCTACGTCAAATGCATCCTAGAAAAGCTGCTGCTATCAAAGCAGAGGTTGAAAAATTACTTCATGTAGGTTTCATTTATCCGATTCCCTTAACAGATTGGGTATCTAATATTGTTCCTGTGACTAAAAAACAAGGAACGATACGAGTATGTATCGATTATAGGGATATTAATCGAGCTTGTCCTAAAGACAATTATCCAACTCCCTATATCGATCAAATAATCGATGATTGTGCCGGCAGTGAAATGTTTTCCTTTATGGATGGCTTTTCAGGGTATAATCAAATAAACATACTCCCTACCGATCAGCCTAAAACAGCCTTTATTTGTTCGTGGGGGACATTTGCTTATTTCAAATTACCTTTTGGATTAAAAAACGCTGGAGAAACTTTTCAGAGGGCAATGTCTTATGTGTTTCATGACATTAAGCACATTGTGCAACCGTATCTCGATGATTTACCTGCTCATTCATCGCGCAGGGCTGACCATCTCACACATTTACGTGCTATCTTTATGAGATGTCGGCATTATCGAATTCGGCTGAATCCACACAAATGTGTTTTTTGTGTAGAGTCAGGTCGTTTACTAGGATTTGTTGTCTCGAAAGTAGGTATTCGCGTCGATTCGTCGAAAGTCGAGGCTATTGTCAAATTACCTCCTCCTACGACTTTACGCCAACTCCAAAGTTTGCAGGGGAAAGCAAACTTTTTACGTCGGTTCATTCCTAACTACGCCGAGCTTACAAAAGGTTTTACCCGGTTGCTAAAACAGAATATTCCATTCTTTTGGGACGAGATCACTGATCGATCTTTTGGTGCACTTAAACACGCGTTAACCCATGCACCGTTATTGCATCCTCCCAACTACAACCAGGATTACATTTTGTACCTCGCTGCTTCTCATTCCACTATTGGGATGGTTTTAGTTCAGGAAGACGAATCTAACGTTGAACATGTGATTTATTATCTTAGTTGGAATCTGCATCCGACCGAAATCAAATACACACATGTGGAGAAATTGGCCTTGGCAGTTGTTCAAGTTGTCCAACGATTTAGACATTACATATTGTTACGCAAAACTACGGTAATTTTTTATTGCAACCCTATGATGTACATTTTGACCAAACAATTTCTAGGGGGCAAGTATTCCAAATGGATAGTCATCCTGCAGGAATTTGACTTGGAGTTTGAGAAATCCAGGGCAAAGAAATCTTTGGTATTTGCGGAACTAATGTGTGATTTCCCCTCTACTGATACTGAAACTGTGGCAGAGCAGCCCATTGCGGACGAATCTCTGTTTCTTATCAGTACTCTTGATCCATGGTATGGAGATATCATTGTTTATCTCCAAACCCAATCTTTTCAGCCTGAAATCTCGCGATCTCAGCGACGGAAGATACGTTTCCAATCCCAACAGTATAATATTATTGGTGATACTCTTTATCGTCGTGGAGCGGATTTTGTTTTCCGACGCTATCTTATTCATCAAGAAGCTGAAAAGGTTTTAAATGACTGCCATTCTGGGGCATGTGGCGGTCATATGTCTGGGTATGCCACAACCCAAAAGATATTGCGCGCTGGTTATTTCTGGCCGTCGTTATTCAAAGATTGTATTTATGCAGTCCGAAAGTGCCACAATTGTCAACTTTTTGATCGTAAGATGCGCGTGCCACCCACTCCTCTTCATCCCATAATTGCTGTTGGTCCTTTCGCAAAATGGGGTATTGATTTTATTACATGTAACCCTCACTCGGCCGGGGGGCATGCTTATATTATCTTAGAAGTAGATTATTTTACTAAGTGGGCCGAGGCGATGCCTACATTTTTGGCTAATGGCAAGACTGCTGCAACTTTCGTATTTAATCACATAATTTCTAGGTTCGGTGTTCCTCAAGCCATTATTACTGATCATGGAAGCCATTTTCGGAATGTCATGATGACTGAACTGACAGAACAGCTTGGCCTACGCCACGATAGTTCCACTCCATATTATCCGCAAGCCAATGGTCTGGTCGAAGCCATAAATAAAGTTTTAGTCACCATGATCAGACGAATTATTGGTATTCACAAGACGAATTGGCATTCCATGCTATTTTCAGCACTTTGGGCATATCGAACCTCAGTCAAAACATCAACTGGTTTCACTCCCTTTCAACTCGTTTACGGTTTGGAAGCTGTGTTGCCGATTGAATGCAAAATTCCATCTTTGAAATTAGCCATAGAGTTACTCCCAGCTACGTCTGAAGAGGAGAAACATTTTTTGTACTTGGCTCAATTGGATGAAAATCGGAGAAACGCTGCAATAGCAAACGAGGCTCATGTCAAAAGAGTAAAAGCTCAGTATGATAGACGTGTTACCCCTCAAAATTTTTCAAAAGGAGACCTAGTCTTAGTTTATGATCAAGAAAACGATAAGCTAGGAGCTGGGAAATTCGTGCCCATGTGGCATGGTCCTTTCATTTTTAAGCGAAAGCTGGCAAAAGGGGCCTATGAGCTGATATATTTTGATGGTATCCCTTTAGATAAGCCCAGAAATGGGTTATATCTGAAGCGATATTATGCTTAAACTTGGTATGGAGATATTTTATTTTTTAGGTTAGATTTCTTTACTGCTGGTGTGTCTTAGATTAGAAAGGTGTGCCTAGTTTAGAAGTGTGTTTTTATCACTATTCCTGCTTATCTGAGTTTTACTCTTGATATTGCAGATGTCGACGTCTCTTCAAACCTACATTGGTTTTGCTAATGGTGCTTGTCGTAGTACATGGAACATTTCTTCCGCAGCTTGGGTTATCTATTCACCCTCTGACGAGTTAGTTTCCATGCATGGGGTAAGCCTTGGTCAAACAACGAATAACATTGCCGAGTATAGTGCAGTGATTGAGTTATTATCTGAGTCCATATCATTTGGGATTCGGAGTTTGATTGTGAGGTTGGATTCTGAACTTGTTGTATTATAGCTTAACAGGGTTTATGCCATTAGAAATCCAGTGTTGTTACGGTTATTTTTAAGAGTTCGTCTCTTGGAACATGAATTTGACTACATTGAATATCAACATATTCCAAGACATTTAAATACATTAGCAGACGCAGTTGCTTCTAGTATGATAAATTGACATTTGCAGTGATCAAAACAGTAAAACAAATAACATTCATAACATGTATACAGATAGCCGGTAAATAGTGATATATCATAGGATAGAAGTGTTTTCAAAAAATATACATCGTCTTCGATCATAGGTTGGAAACACCTTATGATCGGCAAATGATAACACAAAAAGTCAAAAATATGAGTCTACAACACGATCATCCCATCACTGATGGTGATCACGATAAGAAACCACTGCCCGAGCCACCCTGCACAGGAATCTCCTAAAAGGTCCTGGAACACCAATCACGTATCTCTGCAATCTGAGTAGAATGTCATCTATGTCTGTCTCCAGAATATCTAGAGTCAAACGCTCTAGATGATGCTCTAAATCAGTCAAGATTTCTGCTGATTGGCCTGCTGGAGCTGGTGCGACTGCAACTGGTTGTCTTCTTTCATAAGGTTGGAGATGGGCTGGTCGCCGTGGGCCCACATCTGTATTCAAAAAAATTATTAATTTTCAAGACGATTAAAAATAAAAAAAAATAGAACTTAGAAACTGTTGAAGAAAGATTTTTTACCTGAGTCATCCCACTGTTCCCCTGCTGGGAGAGTCATCTCTCGGTCGCTGCGGAAATCTATCCCAGCGTATGGAAAATCCTCTATAACAAAAATTTGGCGATCTAGCCAAAAAAAATATGAAGGAAATCGAACAATCTCAGCGCCCTCAATACCGTGACGGACCATCAGTGCGGACCAACGAACCATCCTAGGTTCTCTAAGTCGACCGGCATCAACAGGGATACTATGTGGAGCTAGCATCAGAATCCTCTCTAGAGAAAAGGAGACGAAAATGGATCCATATCCAAAGTTATTCAGTTTCCCATTTTTTGCTCTAGTTAGTTGGCCTTTTATATTAGCCAACACAGTGTCACACCAGTTGAAAATGGTGTCGCGAAAACAGTCCACAGCAATGCGCATCTGAGAACCGGTAGCTACATGCAATGCTGCACTCCCACACAGCCTGGTAACAGTAAATGCAATAAATTTCAGCTCGAGACGGATGATAGTTTTTATATCAATCCGTTTGTCCCTGGGATCTGCTTCATCATTACAAAATTCTTGCCGAAGACTAGCGACAGTCTGGCCACCTAGCCTAGTCCCAAACAAGGAGAGTTGTTCACCCCTCTTGGACAAACCAATCAGAAAATAAATGTCCTCCAGCTCAATTTCAAGCCGGTGGCCGCCAATAATGAAACACTGGTCCTGCACATTCCACCTGTTTACCAGCCATGTCAGGAGCTCTACCTGTGCTCTCATGCCTTGGATGGCCCAGAATTTATATAAACCGCATGCTCTTAATATTTTCATTTTGGGCATATGGAGCATTGCGGCGTCATCCACGTCCTTGTGTTCACGTTCTCTCCAAATCAACATCTTGTTAATCCTACAATACATAAAAAGATAGATTAGAACAATCTAATTTGAAAAATTTTGTGCGGCAAAAGAGAAATTTGAGTTTTAAATTTAAATGCGCGGGGACCGCACTTTACCTTTGTAAACAGTGCGTAGGAACGCACACGTTCTGTAAGGAAAGTGTGGACCCACGACTTTTTTCATTCTAGAAAAAAGTCGGGGTCCGCAGGTACCATGCGTGGCACCTGCGGACCCCCGCGGGTAATTTTTGAACCATATTTTTCCCTTAAAAATAAGATTTAAAGCCTAAAAATGAATTGTAAACGGATGAAATGCAAGATTAAGAGGTCATGGATTACCTGGGACTGACAGTTCTTGATTTCAACGGACGGATTTTCCAAAATCTTCACAGGAAATTTTTTACCCAAAAGCTTCTACTTTTCACTCTGAACTTGAACGGTAAAAATGAAGTTGAAAAAGTCCTTTTTATAAGTTTTTTCGAATAGATGAATTTTTAATTTATTTATTTTTCACTTTAAAAAGGGTATTTTTGAAGCATTTTTACTCATCTTAAACATGTATGTGTAATGTTTCAAGTTTTTGTGCAGAAATTGGATTTTTCAGGAGAGTTGATCATTTTTCAACAAAGAGCATACTTTTATCACTTTTTCGGACTCTTTCAAAAATTCACGAAAAAGCGAAACATTGGAGTCCTCTTTTAAGCCCTTTTCAGACTCTCTAAACATGAAAATATTGCCGAGTACTTGATTGTTTGAACTCGTTAAAGTAAATGAATAATCGTCCCTTTAGTATAAGTTTACCCCTTTTACGGACTGAAATGGACTATTTACGAAAAAGGTATACGTTGACTAAATACGGTCAATAGAGTTCTCTTCCGCATTATTTTATCCTTTTTCGGGCTCGAGAGACTATATTTACGAAAAATTACACCCACGGAGTTTTCTTAAGTTTTTCTTCTGACTCCCTAAAATTGAAAAACACCGAGTTTCTCCTATACTGGACTCGTTAAAATTTAATAGTAAAGGACCTGTTCAAATTTCAAACAGGAACGAACCACTCCTTCTTAGGGTTCGAATCTTAAACTAAGTTGGACTCATCCAAAGGATGAGCTTATAAACAAGCAAATGTTATCCTCCTCAAGCTTGTCAAAAATAAAGAGGTACTTTCCAGAAATGGTGGGGGAAAAGAGAGGAAAATGGGCGTGTTTGTTGTATTTTGATTCTTCGAAAATTTAGTCAACCACTCTTGAACACGACACTTTCATTCACCTGGGTTGGGAAATCCTTTTCCTAACAGTTAATCAAACCTCATTGAAATTTTTCATCCGGTTTCTGGGTATTAGCTTTGGGTCAATTGTCGCCAAGCCATCTGCAGTGTCGTTATGTGTTCAAGAGGACAGTTTAAATAAACCATTCATCTGCAAAATATCTGTCATCCATTTTGACCATCCCTGAGTCAGTCCTTGCTAATATATTTTCAAAACTTGATTTATGATTTCGTGTTGTGGGCTTGCCTACAACGGATCGCTTTCTATCAACGACAACTCATTATCTGGGAAGTTGATCTAGAAATCGTTAGTACCTTGAAATCTGCATGCCTTAATGGCAGGTTTCTCGCTTTCGACGACGGGTTACATCATCAACCTTCGATCGAATGATTCCGTGAGATGTTTGACTTCAGCTCATTCATTCACATTTCATGGATTGTACTGAGTAATTTGAGAGCCATTGACATTACTGGTGGCTACTCTCACACTTGTTAACAGTTTACATCATTGACTGGTAATCAAGTGGTTTCTACCATGTTCGACTTCGACACATTCATTCGCATGGATAGAATCGTACTAGTTCGAGATGCGAAAATCAAGACCCTGGATCTAGTTTCTACCATCCAGGCTGCGAGGAATTTTGTTATCATTTGTACAGTGGACTATTTATAAACAGATGGCTGCATCCATACTGTGTTCACATATGTCTATACTGTGATGTACTCAAAATCATTCTTGTATCAGAACAGTTGAATCAGTTTTTAGTTAGTTTAATATGAGTATGGGAATGCCTACCTCAGTGATGATATGTATACATATATATTTTGCATTGAATGTTTTTACAGGTGCTGACTGGGGTGTCCACAGGATGATCCTTGAAATGATAAAGTACTGCACTCTTCATATATGACAGACTTCAGCATCATCTATTCTAGACTTTTCACTTTAGGGGGCAATCTGTTACACTGAAAATTGTCATCCTGAAATTCTTCCATGTGTATGAGTTAATTATTACTCATACTTCTCCCTTTTTCAAGTCTAACATATCAGTTCCTCATGTCAAGCCTTGAAAATCAGAAAAAGTTCCTAAAAGTCTCCTAAACTTTGGTATTGCACTTTCTGGATATCTTGCCTGCGGTCCCGCACCCAATGTTCAGCTTTCCTGTGTTCCTGAATGCATTTTATCTTTGTTATAGGTGCGGACCCCTGTAAGATTAAAAAGGCGCAAGTAAAATCCCAAAAAGCTCAATTAAAGTAAATTCTGGAAGATTCTAGAATGGATTTTGCGGTGTCAGAACCGCTCTTGTAAGGTGCATGAATCCCTTACCTTATGGAGCTAACCCCTTGATGTGAGGAGCTTATCCCTTTGAAGGAGGATTCTATCCCTTCATGCTTGGAACAAAAAACCTCCTCTTGTCCACTATAAAAAGAGGCATTGGGTAGCCTCAAAGGGAGTTCAAGCTTTTAGAATATTTGAAGTTAAGTGTTGTTGAGATTTAGACTCAGTTAACTAAGAATTTTGTGAGGAGAGATTGCATACCTCTATTTGTCTTGGTTGGAGGAGTGCAGAGCTTATCAAAGTAAAGGAGATTCCTGCTTCGGACCCCGGAAAGTCCTGTGCAACATCAAGGCTCAAGTTGTAAGGATTTTCTTCTTTTGAAATTAATACAAATATACTCATTTTTCTCAATAAGCTTTCAATCAATGGTTTATTTCATAGATTCCTTGATCACTATGATAAGCATGGTTTATGATGATTTTTATACAAGTGCTATGTAATATTTTGCTTGTTTGTTATTGCAGGTTTATGAGGAAAACTCCTTCAAGTGTGCGAGGGACAATAACGACTTCAAACAAGCACTGGACAAACGGTAAGTCTTTTACACCTATATAGAGCTTTTCATAGATCATATATGCTTAGAGAAAGATTAGTCTATTTGGTTGTTTGTTGCTAGATACTTTTAGTACTAGGGAGATCGGTCTTATGCTTGAACGGATTAATCCCATACAATAGTGGGCTAGGTTGTGCACGATAGCAAGTTTACGGGGGACAGGACCATAGGATAGCCCTGGCTGTACAACATTTTGACGATTGGAAAATGAGGCTGCTGAGGTTGCACCAATGGTTGAGAAGGATGGGTTTGTCTCCCAGGACCGTATGAAGGTCTAGGTTGATACACCGGTTTCCCTGCGGGTCTTTGAGGTTGCCCTGGTTGGACCACCGGGTGAGGCTGTAGAGGTTGACCTTGAGGATTGTAATACTATCCTTACGGGCCGTAAAATAATCCCTGTTGGACCGAAGGTTGTCCATGTAAGGGTTTTCCTTGCGAGTCATATGCATACCCTGGCTGGGCCGAAGCTTGTCCCTGGAAGGGTTTTCCTTGCAGGACAGAAGCATATCCTTGCTGAAACAAAGGTTTTCCCTGAAAGGGTTGTCCTTGTTGGTTAGAAGGTTGCACAGGCAGGGTAGGTATAAAACCGTTAATATACTGATAAGCCTCAGGAGCCAGAAAAAGAATGGGGTTTTTGTGCTCATCATATTGAAATGGAAATGAATAGATTGGGGTACCATCCACTCCATAATGAGGAAAATAAGGACGATTAAGATCCTGAGATGTCTGATCAACTTGGGAGATCAACAGCTGTAAAGTCATCCGATACTCTTTGGGAGAAAGTTTGTTAGGAATGGTAGAAGTTATATAAACGTTTTCAGGAACTGACAAGGTCCTAGTTGACTGAGTGGTGATAATAGGCGTAGATGCAACCACGCAGACAGTAGGTCTAACAGGTACCGATGTGACAAAAGGAGATGCCGTGAGAGGTGTCTGTGGCGATATCCCTAACGAGGGAATGATCGGTTCCGTGAATGGAGTTGATATTCCCATAGAGGCAATAACGGCCATGACTTGACTTAAACACCTATATCCAGCTGGGAGCGATGGACCAGGTGAAGACAGAATAGATGATTTAGGGATGTCTTTGGGAAAAAGCTGGTAGATTTCACCAGAAGTAGGAATTCCCTCACTAGGAATAGGATGGGATGAGTCCATATCTGACCCTGCCGTAAGATCTTCTAGAAGACGACGGGGACTAGGAGGTATGACAACAACAAAAAATGGTGATCCCAATGTAAGAGGAGGGAATTGTTCCCCAACTCCAAATCCAAACCAAGCGTTGGACAAGGGCCAATTGAACTCAACTGGTCCTCCAAAGGGAAGCTCAGATATTACCGGTCCCCCAAAGGGAAGCTCGGATACAACGGGTCGTTGATGCTCAGCAGAAGACCGAGAGAATTATGATGAATCGTCTATATAAGGACTACCAGCATACGAAACTGATGGTTCCGCCAAGGTGACTATAGAAAAAAGAGGAAGATATCAAAACAAAGACACACGGGCAAAAACCAAGGCAAACAAAAACAAGCCGAAAAATCAATCTCTAAATGGGCGTGTGATCGTAGGTGATTAATTTTACCACATTGAAACTAGAAATTTTAATGTTTCATGTTTTAAGAGTCTAGAAACAAGTAAAAGATGACTCTATCACTTTCAATTTGGAAACAAGCGTGAAACGACAAGTGCTTGATGATATTTTCAAATTTAGGGAGTCAGTAAAGATCAAAATGACTGCTCTGGTAATCTAGGTAAATGGGTGTACCAGATATCTGTGAACTTCCATATACACCTTGGTAAAAACAAAAGAGAAATCAACCAAGGACTTAATTTACATGCAGGTAATCTCTCCAAATGCTGTGTCTGGTGTATCATGGGTAAAAGGCGACAAACACAGATTCCTATGGATAAAGGATTTGCAACCTAATGGGGTCTCCCTTTATATACATGACGGTACGGGGAGCACAAGTCCGTACTAGCGCTATCTGTAGCCAGATGGCGAGTGACAGCTGCTAGGCTTAAAGACGCAGGAACACGTGTCTACCTTAGACTACTAAATGTTCCGTTAAGTTTCAATGCTGCCTTAGGTTAATTCAGTAAATTTTAAAGTTGATCTTCAATTTACGTTTCGATTTCAAGGCCCTATCGAATGTTGGATCTCATGAAACATGTAGATGCAAACTACATGATACAAAATATCATTTAGTTCAATGAAGAGCTATGTACAGGAGAGTTGAGAGCTTTCAAATGATAGAGAAATGAATAGACAAAAACATCCACTACTGATTTCAATGCAAGCTAATGAAATTGGAAAACTTTTCTCTAGAATTTATACAACACTAGTAATGTGAAAGAGTTTTCAATTTTCACTATGCTAATCAAAAATGAAAAAGATTTTTTGTATTTTTCAATATATTAGAGGAAATGCACTAAATAAATGAAAAACTAATGAAAACATCAATTTGAGAATGATAAAGAGAGAGCTGAAATCAAACAAGTTCACTCAACTCAAACAAACATAATCAAGACTCAAAACGATGACAAAATCCCTCAAAGCGAAGAAGAATCTCGAAAGAGACTCAAACAAGCCGAGTGATCTAGGCTTGGAGCAACACAAAGCGAAACTGAACGAAAGAGAGGAAAATCACTCAATAAACGCAATGAATCAATCTGATTCAGCAAAATGAATGCAAAGAAGCATAAACAAAGTTGATCGGGAAAGCAAAGACCCAAAACTCCCATAGGAGGCTCAGCACACTGAAGCACCTAGAAGCCCTAGGGCTAAAATGAAAAACTGACAAAAAAGGGAAAACAATCGGAGGACAAGGGATAAACATAGTAAAAAATCACTTCAAAGCACTCAAACAATCAGAAAAAACAAATCAGGACCAAAACTCAAGCTCAGAGAGTCCAAGAACAGGAAAACCCTAAAACCAAGCAGGGTTGGCGCACCTGTCTGGTTGAAATATGCACCGAACAGGGGATGGCACGGGTGCCTAGCTAGAAACTCGCACCCTTTGGCGCGACTGTCAGAGGGATAACCGTGCCAATCAGGTTTACCCTAGAAAATTATGTAAACGAATTAACAGAGGCTAGATCTGGTCTTATGGGGCTGAACGAGGTTTTAACACCAAGGAAGGTGAACCAGAAAAGTAGACTAATCAAACAAAAAGCCAAAAAACAACCCAATCGAGGAAGGACCAGCTGCCACTGATCCCCAGTGGAGTCACCAAATTGTTGTGGAGGTAAATCCCCTCTGCGAACAGAGGTGATCCCACTAGCCCTAGAGTGGGTCTAGAAACAATCGAAACACGCAAAGCTATTGATTCCTAGTTACAAAGGATAGAATCACTATAGATCTCTTACTGTGATTCCTTCGCTTCTGTTTTTGAAGAAGAAGTGGTGCTTTCGTTCCTAGCTGGACAAGTCACGATCTGTGAGCTTGCTGCATCCAGATACTTGTACACATGCAAAGAGGAGAGACAACATGCAACGTAATATTTCACACTTTATAACTATCGATCAGTCAGAGAGGAACGAATGAAATTTCATTATATAATGGACAAACACAATCATGGAACCAATAGCAGAGTCATGTATATTAAGATACGAGAGAATGATGACAACTAGTGCTCTGACGTTGTGATCTTCCTTCGACAGGGTTCCAGCGGGATGTGTCTCACAAAGCTCGTCAGGAATTTGACAAAAATCTCTCTGTCACAGGGTTCTCCTTAGCTCCGCTCTTGATTGTCACTCAGCTATAATTTCCTTCCCAATTGTTCAACTAGCTAGCAATTGGAGAGGGCAGGTTTTTATAGAGGGAGGAAGGGAAGTTGGGATCCCTATAATCATGGGATAGAGTCCTATCTCTTAGGAAGGTTCCACGAGAGGTGGAAAACTACTTCCTAATCAGGGAGATACGGAGCCAAACAACCCAACCTATTTTTGATGATTCGTTCTGACTTTGTTAGAATCAAAATTATGCCTTCCATTATTAAAAAACATTCCTTAATATGCTTGGCGCGGGCACAACACAAGGACAGAGCACCAACTGGCATGCCCACTACTGCATATTTT
This sequence comes from Pinus albicaulis, assembly GCA_034641835.2. Classification (NCBI taxonomy): domain Eukaryota; kingdom Viridiplantae; phylum Streptophyta; class Pinopsida; order Pinales; family Pinaceae; genus Pinus; species Pinus albicaulis. The sequence continues at coordinate 38,461 of JAXQQM020083027.1, read as the reverse complement.
CCCCATTGGTGCGAGGGATGAATTGGCTAGTCGCGCCAATGCCAAAACATGGGTTTTAAGGGTTTTCCAGAGGAAATGTTCTTTAGGTGAATTCTTGCCTTTATGCAGAAGGATACCATCAAGGTGTTTTCCGGACATTTTACTATTCACAGGTCATGGGCATAGTCCTCTAATGTCCGGGACGAGGGATTGCAGGGATGGTGTAAAATGTTAAAAATATATATATATATATATATATATATATATATATATATATATATTTCAATGTTTTACTTTCGAAACACATTATAATTGCATGACTATATTTGAAGTATAAAAACCATAGTCTATGGCTATGATAACCATTATGCGTATTCTGTCATATGAGGTTCCAAAGTGGCAGCTTTATTGTCGCTTTAATATCTCCAATGTACTTGCATTTAATGTGGCCTTTATTCTGTTTAAACGATTAGATTTTTTGTCCAACATGGTACACATTGATACGAATATTGTCTTTAATTGTGTTATCGATTAATCCGCCTCCGTGCTATTCATTACTCATGATGATAACTGGCCCTCTCTCTACCATAGATCTTTACCTCTTGTAATCCAATGGTGGTAGAAATTTAGGGTTTCGGTGGTAATGAAATTACCTCCCTAATTTTTTTCGGCATTTCGCTCCGTAATAGGAGACTCTGCCTCTGCGATAAACTTTTCCATTGGCTCTCTTTTTCATTATAGATTTCACAGGAGAAGATCGGTACTTTGCAAGAATTTCTTCCAGGTAAAAGTAATATAGTTACAGTTTGGTTTACATTGGAATAAATTTCAAGGATTGAAGTTTTGTTACCACAAATATAATGCAGGAATTCTCAGTTCGTGATTCTCTATTATTACTAGAATTTCCATTTTTATTTTTTTGCCTTTTCATTTGACTTTAGTGTGACCTTGTCTAGGGTCTCTCTGCATTTACTAGACCTCCATACGTCATCTGAAACCCTTCGTCAAGCACAGCTTCTGCAATGATGAAATAGTAAGAACACTGTCAGTTTACAATGGTTCACTAAGGTTTGGTTATGCTTGGCTCATTCCTCAAGTTTTGCTTTGTTCTAATCAAAATATTTCTCATGCCACTCTTGCAGGTTGGCGTGCCCGGTTCTTGGCAATGACTATTAAGGTGAGTCGGTGGCGAGTTCCAGTTTTTTTTAATGGTTTCCTTCTTTTCAATACATTGGAGTTAAGAATGGTATTTGACCATTCTTTCAGTGCATGCAAGTAAGCTCGTAGGGTTATTGCAGCCTTTATCCTCAGAGGTTTGGTAACTATTTGAATTGATTTTGTCCAACTAACTCTCAGTTCTTGAATTACTTTTTACCATCAGTGTTGTTATTCTTTTATGGAAATCACTTCCATAATTAATTTAATCAAAATTAATTTCTACTCATAATATATTGTTAAAATAAAAATACAAATAACAAATAATTTCTTAATGTCTTAACAACATATCATAATCATCAATTAGAACTTAAGCCAGCTATTACAATGGTAGAGTAGAAATCCTTAAGAAGTCTTAGTTGCTTATCAAGATCAGATGAGCACCTTTCTAGAAGAACACTGTCGCTAGCATAGAGAAGAAGGATGATGACTATTCCAGCTAAGATCGTGCCAGCACAACCTGCTTCTTCTAAACAACCTTCTAGCTTATCGATGTAAATGCCAAATAGGGTAGGGGAGAGAGGCCAACCTTGTTTAACTCCAATATTACACTTAATATCTTTTGACCACCCCTAATTTCTCTTTAATATATATATATATATATATGAAAATATTAAATTCATAATAAGTGTTTAATATTGAAAATATTAAACATGTAACTAATATTTTAGTAAATTTGAATATAGAATAAAAAATACAATTATTAATAATATTATAAGAATTTCATTAATATTTATAATTTTGTTTATAAAAATTATTTTAAAAGTTTAAATTAATGACTTTTAAGAATATATAAATATTAGTACATGTGTATAAAAATATGTGTCAATAGATTTATAATATGATAATGATGTAGATATATAATTATTTTTTACATAAATAATATATTAAAAACTTAACATATGGATGAACCACATTAGATGGTTTTAAACATGGACGAAATCCTAATGATGTGATTAATCTAAAGGACATTTATCTAAATTATGGATCACAAAAGTCTTAGATCTAAAAATACCAATCATATAACTATACCTAGTTTATTGTAGTATTTTACTTTGAAAATTAGATAAGGTATGAAAATGTATTCAAGAAAATGGTAATTTATATGGTGTACATTTATTAGTTTAGGAAATCAAATGAGTAGAAAAACTATAAGTGTTTTGTCCATATAATTTGAGATAAATTTTCTTGTTAAAAGTTATACATAAATAAATATGATTAAATCTTAATTGATATAAGACAAAAAAATGTTCTAGTGTTATAAAATTATAGATAAAAAGTCTATGCATATTTTCTATTAGTTTTAGGGGTTGTTGACACAATTATCAATAACTTGGACTAGAATTTCTTCATATTATTACGTATATGTTCTTTTTGCTAGGACTAATATCTTACTGTCAAGAGCCTTGATTTATAGGTGCATGTCATTTACCTAGAGAAGAATCTTCTAATGATCCTCATTTATTTCTAGTAATACCATACCTATAAGGGGTTTTATTTACTAGTACAAGTACATCATTCTATAGTACTTAGGTACCCTAATTCTTGTGGTACCAATATGAAAAACCTATGGCTCATCTTGGTATAAATATCACATCTATAATACACACTCTATTGAACATTTATTCTTCCTATGATAACTCAATTTTGACCCTAACATTCAATGGAGTTTTCCTCCATAATGCACCAACATATGCATTGTCATATTCTTAAAGAAAATATTGTGTCTATCATCCATGCCCGCTCGAGCCTCTATACCAAAGGAATAATCATGGCATCTTTCCTCTATTATAAAATGAAAATGAAAAGTATTATATTGGATTAGACACGAAGTACGGACCTCTTTGGACAACAAACCCCATAATCCTAGCAACTTTCATAAACTTGGTGTACCTTATCGAATTACTTTAACTTGAGAAGAAAATTGTTGAAGGAGGTGAATATTAGGGTCTGAAATTTCCACTAGTGGAATAACTACTCAACTCAAAACCAATGAACCAGACAAAAATAAACTAGACATAGATAAATACATAAGCCATGAGATGCTGCTTACCCAAACAATTATCAAAGTCAACCTAGTTGTTGGAAACCATTCCTAATCTACAAAAGTACATCTTAATTCTACTTGTCCCTTAAGGCGATAAATCACATCCAACACTAAACACCCCTTAAAATTATTATTACCATTTTCTTTCATTCATAATTTAAAACCATTTTAAATGATTACTTTTTTTAAAACTACTTATAACTTTTTAATTATCTATAACTATTAGGTGGATGACATAGGGGGATAATTTATTAAAAATTAGTATTTCAAATGTAGATAATCCCCTCTATTATTTAATAGGTTTTGAGAATTTTAATTATCTATAATTATTAGGTGGATGGCATGGATTTAACCTGTATAGAATAATATAAAATATTCTTAGGAGTAGTGAGATATCAAAGATTGAGATTTATCTCAAAAGTAATTATGATCTTTCTTCTCTTTTCATAAAATTGATTAATTCAAAATAAAAATGTCATTTAACAATTGTCATATGAAATGAGTTATGGTTTTTTGTCATATAGTATTAGTAAACTATGATACAGCTAAAATGATTCTCCATAATTACAAATTTTATGTGTTTTTAAAATGAATTAATGTTTAACTCATATAATTTCTTTTTATAATTAATGATAATACTAAAATAAACTTATAATTTAGATGAATTTTTAAATCTTGATAATATAAAAGATATAATAATAAAAAATATTTTAATGCTTATATATCTATACTTATAATTAATTTACTTATAATTCATTCAATTAAAATAGACTAAACTATTATAAAAATATTACATAAATATAAAGCACGTGAAACAAGTGATCACACCGCATGTTTAATGTGCAAGATATTTTAGGGTTAGATTTGTCTTTACCAAAATATATAGTTGCATTTTATGATCTCATGCTTACCTACTTCCCTTACCATAGGTTGGTCAACCTACTTTTACTTATCTTACATATCGTTTTGGTAGATTTGATTTAATAACACATTAAGGGTTCATGCTATATGTGAGATAACGGCTTACCATGGGTTGGTCCACCTACTTTTACTTATCTTACATAATTTTTTCTATATTTTATTTAAGAGCACATTAAGGTTTTATTTTATAGATATTATATTAATACCATGTTTATTAAATGGTTATGTTACAAGTAAAATTTAGACTTTACCAATGTTATTATTCTACTCTCATTTTTATCTTCTTTATTTTCTCCTTTTTCTTTTCTTTATCTTTTCTTTTGCCTCGTTATTTTCCCTTTACTCTTTTATTTGTTATTATTATCCACTTTGTAGTATATTTAGTATTATATATTTATTATATTATATTATATAATTTTATATTAAACCTTATATTTATATTTGAGTTTTATTTCTATTAAAACTATTAAAATATATATATACTTTATCTTTTCTTTTGCCTCGTTATTTTCCCTTTACTCTTTTATTTGTTATTATTATCCACTTTGTAGTATATTTAGTATTATATATTTATTATATTATATTTTAGGTTTATTATATTATATAATTTTATATTAAACCTTATATTTATATTTGAGTTTTATTTCTATTAAAACTATATATAATATATATATATATATATATATATATATAACACTTAGATTCCACTATAATTCTATATATCTTCTAATACTAATTTACTTTCTGTCTCATTCTCTTATTTTTCATTCCTTTTGACTTTCCCATTCTCCCTATTTATTTTCCTAAGATTTCTGAAGAAGTATCTCTACCAATTATTATTTAAAAAATGGATGCATATTCTGAAAAAGTATCTCTACCCATTATTATTTAAAAAATGGATGCATATTCACTAGAAGTCTCTCTACCCATTATTATTTCTTGCACACAGGTCAAATATGAAATATTTCAATGAATATGTTTGATGCCCCATCCCCTTTCACCTTTTGAATGAGCAAGTTTTTTCAGTTTAACAAAATGATAACCTCCTTGATCTATGTTTCATTTCCATACGAAACTAAAACATGTTTCCCTTTTCTTCTCAGCAACTCCTTTGGGAACATGCACTATAGAGGCTAACACATTTGAATTCCCTCTAGCGCAACAATAAATAGAGTTAATATCTCACCTTGACGTAGCCTTCTATTACATCATAAGTGTATTTTTCCCTCAATTTTTCCAATAAGCCAATGCCATTCACATTTATTATAGCTATTTAGCTTCATAATGAAGCCCAAGCATTTAAATTTTGCAACTTAATCCAAATTTATGTAATGGAAACTATTTCTAAAAAATATTATATCTCTTCATTTATATTAATCAAACTAATTGTAGTTTTGTGTAAAAAAAAATCCATTTTGATGGCTCTTAAATACAAATGAAGAAGATATCCTTTATTTTAACCCCTCAATAAAATAACAATTAGTAGAAAGTAACATATCATTTCCAATCCTAGTCATTTTAATATCGTAGTTTCTTTTCACTTCTTAAATAGTCATGCTAATCCCCTCTACCACTAGTAAGAATAAATATGGATACAAAAGGAATCATTCTTAGTCCTCTCATTGGAGTGAAAAGGAAGAGGAAACCCCATTAAAAAGTTTGGAGAATGAAATAGTGGAAATGTATCCTATCATCCATTTATCAACATCCAGTTTGAAACCAATTTGTATCAATATAAGCCTCAAGTATAGCTACCAGGTCATATCCTATGCCTTAGAAATAACTAGTTTTAACATCACGATAGAAATATTTTATGACCTAATCAAATGGAAACCTACTTGTGAATATCCAATAGCTTCATGGATTTGCCTCCATTTTGAAAATCGAAATTATACTAAGAAGTTATATGAGTGGAAATTATTTATTTATTGACGAACACCTATAAATTGAACTTATTTGTGCAATTAAAAATTTACATCTAGTTCTAAACTCACCAAATGTTATAGGATTATCAACCTTTGCAATCAAGGAAATAAATATTGAATTTAATGATTCCAACACCTTTCCAAAGATTCTGACCTCCACGAACCTTATTACGCCATCACCTAATATGTAGGGAATCCTACGTAGAACTCAATTTTCTAGCTTGACCTCCTCCACCAGCCTTAATAAGTCATCACCTAATATGTTAACTAATCCCATTTAGAACTCAATTGTCTAACTTCAAAGCAGGATTTAGTTCCTTCTTAAATGTCAAAAGGAGATTACAAAACTCATTCTTAGATATCACCTCATATATATATATATATATATATATATAACCATTTGGGAGAAGTAATAATCTAATTTAACTATATTTACAATATTGAATCATACTATTTCTTTATATATTTACCAAAATGTTTCACAACGAAATCTACTCATCCTGTAAAATTCAAGATAACGAGCTCTTCCAAAAGGTACTAGTGTTTTTCCACAAGTTAGAAAATTTAGGAAAATATTATGTATTTTCATCCCTTAATTTCAAATGAGTATCCCTACTTTTCAATATTTATTTATCCTCTCTATATTCCAAAACTTTCCTTTTATTGTATTCTAAATATTTCAATCTTACCTTTTTAATATTCCTAAAAAAATCCTAAAATATTACCAATATCAAATTCATTCTCCAATTTTTTTTCTCAATTCCTATGTCTTCCACCCACCCAAGCAATAACATTTTTTGTAAAAAATTTAAGCAAAAAAAAAATTGATAACTTTATGAATTTCTATGATTATGGGTGGAAAAACTCTAGTTCTACCTTTCAATATTGCATTCCTTCCTCCTATAGCCAATTGGAAGGGACTCCCCAACTTCTAGCTAGTGTTTTCCAACTATAATAAAGCTAGGGAATGATACAAGATCCTACAATCCACTATCCATGACCTATACCTATCCATATATTGCACCAATGGGACTTACACCAAGAAATCTTAAATTATTTTTGACATTGCTTCTCTCTTTAACCTAATATTCCATCACATTTGTTTAAGAATCATTGGTTCTATGTAAACCAAAGAAACCCTTTCTATGTTATGCATAAATAAGTCTACCAACCTATCCACTCTAACAATATCACCCACAATTATTATCGATTTATAATAAAATTTAAATCCCCATAGATAATCAATCACTCTTCAGCCACCACTCGATGGCTAAAAGTCCTATCCTAGAAGTTTTTTTTTTCTCATAAGGTCCATACACATTTCATATAGAAAGAAATTGGTCCAAATATTTATGATAAAACTCTATGCATATACTTGAAATAACAGTGAAAGAATGTTTTAAACATAAACTACAGTTCCAACGTATAACAAATACCCCAAATAGGCCAAATGAATTAGTTGAGGAAAATTCTCAATTATTAAATATCTTTTTAAATCCTTCCACAACAACAAACCCACTAATAGTTTCTTGAAGAAAAATTATATATGGTTTTATGACTTATACTAATATATTTAGAGCTACTTTTCTAATATGACTACCAAAAATTATAATTTTTGTGGATAAAATATTCATGTAAAAACATGTTTATTCTTATGGCTAGCTTTAAGCACATCAATGATTGGTTTCTATTAACCCTGTTTCATTTCATTAATTTCGTCATCCTATATTCGTGATAAAAAATATTCCCTACCAACCTATATATGGCCAAAGTTATTTTAGTGATCAGTTCCCAAACCATCAATATCATGCCCGTCAAAATCAAGTTTCTTTAGTCAAATATCATAATGACCTTTCCCTATGTCTAATTTATTTAGAATTTTCTCACCAAAACCTAAGTCTTCCATCTCCAAGTTGAATAAGGAGGATCCCCTTAAGTATAAAGACAAATATTGTGGAGATAAGCTAAAAACTGTGAAATTCACCCCAACATAGTATCACAACTCAGGAAAGTTAAAATCACCTTATTCTTTTTTGTTAAATATTTTCAAAGAGGTTTAGAACCCTAAGATAGTCCTTAGGTACACTAATATGCATAAGGTATGAAGTATTATGATACTTTATGAATTTAACCAAATAATACAAAATTGAAAGTGTAGTATATGTTACCATGCCCTCATTCCCTTTTAGCCCACAATCCTCATTAGAATGATTGTTTACAATACCATAGGTTGGAACATGGGGGCTTCACTAGGGGAGAAATGCCATATCATGTGAATTCATATTGCGAGATATATATTGAGTAAAAAATGACATTATATATTGAGCATATAATAGGGGATAAAGGGTTTTTATATTGGAAAATATAAAGAAAAAAGCACAAAGTTAATGAAAAAATATAAATGGGTATAAAAAATGTTAATGAAAAAATGGATACCTACAATATATAGTGAAATTAGGGGTTTTTCTAATTGGGAAGGTGTATTGGGTTCCTATTGGTAGGGGGTTAAATAATGTGACTTTAAGAGGAATTTTCAAATATGCAGTCAACGTAAGGGTAGTTTTCAGTATGTCATGAATGCATGTGATATGTCAATGGTTCATTGAGTGAAGTTCCCATAGGTTGGAAGGAGATACTCCTTCCCCTCCGTAGCCCTCTACCCTATAGGATATAGTGGGATTTCCACCCTTCTCTGAGTGAACCCCACCCACAAGTACAATTCCTAGATCATTTATCTCGAAATCATTATAATTTGAATTCAATTTATTCCTCCATATGAACTTCCTAAAGCCATTAGATTATTCCATACTCGATGATAGAATTTATGAAACCTGAATACATAAAAAAAACACATTTGAATAATTAGTATTACATATAACAAGATATTTCCAAAAATAATAGAATTATTATTTACACATATGCAATCTTTAAAAAAATGATAGATTTTTAATTAGACCACCTAAACTATTGATTTTTACCAAAGCTCTATCAATAAACACCTATAATTTGTTTTATATGATTGGTAAAAAAAAGGGAGTCCTTCCTAGTTAGTTATCCAATAAATAGAGTTTCTGATGAATCCAAAATTCCATTAGGAGTCCTAGGAATTTGACCAAAATGGGCATAACCAAAGCCACCTCGAACTTCGAATGAACAAACAAGTTCGATGGTTTCAATGTTCAAAAAAAAAAACCTCATAACTAGGCGCATTTAAGACTCACATCGAATATCACCTCCAAACGAAACAAAAAACTAATCCAACCCCAAGCAAGGATAATAAAGGACATATCATAGCTGATCACTAACACCTAATTTCTTGTAACTTTTCATTCATGGTATCCCTTTCCACCTTCGTCCCTTAAAATTTTCAAACTAGGGATTTTCATAGCAAGATAGGATCTAACCCACATGGCTCTCAAGTAAAACCATAATCTTAATTCATTCCTCCTCCTTCTTATTCCCCTTGTCTATTTTGTTTGAATATTAACCTCTCTAGATGCATGCACTTTTAGAGAAAAATACCTACAATCCAGAAACATCCCAAGTCTAATTTTCTGCATAAAAAACCACCACCACAACCTCATTTGCATATATGAATTTAAAATCCCTTGTATTTATAGATAAAGAGCTAAATACCATAATATTATTCACACTTTTCTCTACTCAAATTCTCTTACTCATTGATTCTTTAGGAATATATTGTACACAATTATCAATCCTAACTTCACCAAAGGAAGTGTCATGCACACTAAATCCCTTCACTATAATACATCCTCAACTACCTTTTCTATAAAAGAATCACTACCTTTGAAAATTACATAAAAATTCCCCTCCATATCACCACAGTCCACTACATCTAGATTATTCAAAGTCTTAGTGTATTGCACCAAAAAAACCCATTTAAGCTGAACCCTTATCATCCCCTAACAAAGAATTATTTGAAAAATAAACTTATATATATTCAAATAACTAAATTACCACCATAAAATCGCATGTAATATATTAATTGTGTATCTCAAATTTATAGGGATCATCACACATTAACACCTTGTACCATATCCTGTTTGGTATGCCATTTCATTACTATTATTTATCCATGGTAAGAAACGATAATGTGCGCATATCTTAAAATATGAACTACAATAATTTCTTATCATTTCCTTACTGAAGAGAGGGTGGGAAGGGATGAATATCTCAAAGAAGTAGCTTTAAAGTATATCAATATCTCAAATACATAGCTTTAAAATATAACAATATATAGTTCTTTTAACACATAAACATTTTACTAATACGATGGCCAGTGTTTTCGAGGGATAGTCTCAACATATACAACACTTTATATATCCACCTTCTCAATTAATAAATTGACCAATCAAATTGAAACTTTGGCTCCATAAATAGATATAATGTAAATTATTATTCAACATTATCATTTTGTTTATATGGGCATATTATAAATAATATAATGCTTAGAAATCTATTTTTGTCCATAGATATACCACTCTCTTGGGTAGTACTCAAAATATAGAAATTCGATATCGGGATTCTAACAAGGGTAAGAACTTAAAAAAAAAACATGTCACTTTAAATATTTCATAAGATTTCACTTGGAATTCCTCCGTCCATCATTTACCATGGTGTTTTTTAGCATGCTAGACTATGTAAATTATTTATATTAGTTTATTTGTGTGAGATTTATTTATCATTTATGTAAGGATATGTACGATGATATATGTTAATTAAGTTTTGTGAGGTTTAATCATCATATTAATAATTTTATGTATATTATAGTCACTCTTAATTATAATTTTGATTCAAATGTGATATGGTTGATTCAAAACTCTTTCACTAAATATGATACAAATCCCATGAAAGAGTTTAAGGGTGAAAACATTTGTGAAATTATAATTGTTCCAAAGTGCGTAAACCTCAACCGAGTGAGATAAATATTAATAACATGATGGAAAATATATTTTCAACATTAATTACAACATGGAAGATAGACCCATATACTAAAGCCTCCTTTTATGATCTGAGATTAGGACCTCAAGTATCAGGACTCTGATTCGGGGAGTCACGCGACTAAGTTGTAGCAGGTGCATCCATGTGCGTTGGGTGCCCGTATTGATCAACTCGGGTTGAGCGCATGACTTGGAGCGAAATTCGGTGGTGTGACGTTGAGGGAACACATAGCGACCACACTGTATTGGTGGGCACCCACACTTGGCGATGATCGAGCGAGTCGTGTTGATGAGCGAGCGAGTCATGCTAGCGTGCACGACGGATAGGCGAGTTGTGGTGAATTGGCGAGTGAGTCATGCATGGTGAGCATGTTGGGCCAGGGCGCATCGGGAGACCTGAGTCAGGGAAGTCGGGCACCCGAGTGATCACACCTCCATAATGGGCATGTGGAGACCCAAGCGCAAGCGCACCCCCATAACAGGCATATGGAAACTGGCGGGCAACCTTTGTGCTGATTCATGTGGATGGGTGGCACGAGATAACCTGAGAAACCAAACGACGGGAAACACATGTGATATCCGATATACATTATACAGTTGGGTTGACACATTATAGCGTGGAGATCTATGTGCAAAATGGTGAGTCGAACATGGAGGAAGGAAAATGGATGTGTTAGTTGGGTGGAGTTGGGACCGCCCAACCCATATAAATACAAGTGAAGGATGAGAGTTCAAAGGCATCATTGAACCATTGAATAAAACATTTTAGATTACCATTGGAACAAAGAACAAATACGAATCGAGTGAGATGGGAAACATATGGACCGTAATGCAAAGGCTGATGTTAGCCACAAAAACAGTTTAGGGTTTCCCAAGTGAACAGACTAGCAGGCAAAGAGTCTCAGGTGAGTTGGGTTCTGCTATAGGACATGTAGCACATGCAGACCCATGGCACAAAGATTCAGGCAGGTCGGGTGAGGCCATAGTGCGTAGCGTGCAAGCATTGCATGACGCGCAGACTCACTACATGGTCGTTTGGGCGAAGGTCATAGTTGGTGACCCGAGTGACCCGAGGCTACTACGATGGACATGCGAGCGGATTAATACCATGAGATGATTCGACATAGTGTAGACAATGCGACATTTGGGCATAAGGACATGCAACATAACACGGTCAGGTCACCAGCATGCAGGAAAGTCACAATCTAAATCCATAGGTTTGGAAAGCATGTAGAAATGGTTAGGAGGTGACCCAAAGGCAGTGAAATTTGGTATGACAGGTTATGAAAGTGTGCAGGCTGAGTTTCTAGTTGCACCACTTATAAAATTGTATTTGCATAATATTGAAAATTGTTTATTATATACTTATTGGGAAGAATTTACAGGAGTTACTCCTCCCAAGTATATATGGTTGTACTTGTGTGATGATGAATGTTTAATTGAAATATTTATATGTTATTTCCACTGCATTGATAAATAACACTTGAACGTAATAATGGGTAAGTGTTTTAATAGGCATATTCAATATACTTTAGTATTGGTGAAAATAAAAAGTATAATGGTGTCACATCCACTATAAGTGGTTGAAAAAGTACCATAGGTATAGGTTCGTGATAGTTGGTATCAGAGCCCATTTTTCAGAAGGGGCTTTGAAATTGAGGTAGATTGATACACTTTCCACTTTGTGATAGGTGGTATCAGAGCTCGGTTCAGGGCGAGTTGAGATTTGTTGAAGTATTGAAGATTGAAGCTGACAGGTACAACATGCAGAGTTGTAGCTGGGGCTAAATCTTGAGAAAGTTTGACAGAGACAGGTTTATAGGGTCAAAGTTGAATGAGATAGTGTATTTTCTTAACAAGATCAAAGGAAAAATTGATGGCGAACAATGTGGAAGATCCTCAGCTGAAAGGTAAGTTTAACACTAATATCGAAATAGTTTTCATGGATAAATTATTGGATCATATGGATGAAATGGATTCAAATATACATGTGTTGGAAGTCAATATTGAAGAACTTAGAGATAAGTTTGTAAAGCTAGAAGGAGCTCAAAAGGACTCAAGGTATGATATGAGTACACTGTTAAGTCCCTATATTAATGGTGTAGTCCCTTATTATGTTAGTGTAGCCCCCCTTATTGTTATTATTGTGCCCTTACATTATTATTGTTAGGTCATCTAGGATTACATTGTGGCCCCACTATGATTACATTGTGGCCCCATGGACTCCTATATATAGAAAGGAGGTTTTTTCATTTGTATCATCCAAGAATTTTTCATTCATGTAATGTATTGAAGGTTGTCCCCTCGAAGTGGCTTATTTCTAAGGTTTTGATATCTCTTTTCTTCTATTTTTGGAGCTGGTTTCACAACATTTGGTATCGGAGCTTTGGATTCTCGGGTTTTGCTGCACCAAAAAAGTCATCATGGAATTCTCACTATAACATTTTTTATATGAAGGTTCAGTAGCTGAAATTTTTAGAGTACGAATCTGAAATTCGGAGGAACATCTTCACAAAATTTCAAATCTTGGTTCGCAATATTTTCAGAGATATGATCTGTGGAATTTGGGGCTTTTTGCAAGCTCCTGAATTTCACTTAAAAAGGTCATCATGGAATTTTCACTATAGCTTGTTTTTTATGAAGGTTCAGAAGCTGAAATGTTTATAGCATGAAGCCAAAATCTTGTGGAACATCGTCGCAAAATTTCAGAGCTTGGTTCGCAATATTTTCGGAGATATGATCTGTGGAAGTTAGATCTTTTTCAGGCTCCCAAATTTCATCTCAAAGAGGTGATCGTGGAAAAATATTCATAACTCTCTCTCTGAGCATCATATTGGAATTCTGTAAAAAGTGACTCGAAGTATATGGACTGTAGTTTCCTTTCTATAAATTTCAGAGCCAAAGGAGCAAACAGTGACACATGGCAAGTCGTACAATTTTTCTCTACTAAACCAGTTCATAATTATATCATCGTAGTAGATTGGGCACAACTTTGAAGATCTGAAATCACAGAGATAATTTAGTTTCAATATCGAGCTCCTCAAAAAAAAGAAAAAGGTGTGGATTTGGTTTTTAAAATTGCATAACATTTGTTTGAAAAAGCAGTTTGAAGTGATTCCAAGGGCATATTTTAGAATTTTTATCATTATTGGGTTTTATAATGCCTCCAAAAAATAAATCCATACCCATTAATCCCTCAAAAATCTATACTATGACGCATGAAGAGAAATAATTTCAGTATGAGATATCAAAATTACGGTACCAAGTGCAACAAATTTCGATATTACGAAGAGAAACCAAAGATGACATAGATGGTTTAAAATCAGAGATGGAGGCTAAGTTGGATGGTTTGAAGGATCAAATATTAGCTAGTATGGATGATAAATTAGTGGAAGATCACATCGAGCATCAACAATCTTCAACTCTCAAAGGATAACCTAACTTTGGTGCAGAATCTAATGAAAAAATAGGAAGATGAACATCACATCGAAAGAAGTTCTGAAGTATTCATAGAAACAAGAACTCAAAAAGTACGATCAATTTCAAAGTATTTCAGCAAGTGGAAGAACTTTCCTGAAGAAGATTCCACATGGGAGGATGAGAATTTTATATAGAAGCATCAAGAAATAATCAAGTGTTGATGACAACACTTGTTTGAAGGAGAGGGGCATGTTAAGTTCCTATAATAATAGTGTAGTCCCTTATTATGTTAGTGTAGCCCCCCTTATTGTTATTGTTGTACCCCTGTAACCCCCATATTGTTATTATTGTTCCCTTACATTATTATTGTTAGGTCGGCTAGGATTACATTGTGGCCCCATGGACTCCTATATATAGAAAGGAGGTTTTGTAATTTGTATCATCCAATAATTTTTCATTCATGTAATTTATTGTAGGTTTCCCCATCAAAGTGGCTTATTTCTAAGGTGTTGATATCTCTTTTCTTCTATTTTTGGAGCTGGTTTCACAACATACACTGAGTGGAAGTATGGGAAAACAACGAAAGATGTGAAATAATTTGAATCATCAAAGTAAAGCAACATGGACAAGATTGCTAAGCTGGAGAAAATTCTGAATGAAGCTTCTAAGATGATTGCAATATTGAAGAAGGCTATTGGGCAGGGGCCTGTTGGAGGATCTTCTCATGTGAAAATTAAGGAACTTGATTCTTATGATGGGATAAGGAGTGAAAAGACACTTGGTTACTTTTTATGGAATATGAATAAATATTTGGAATGTTTAGAAATTCCTAATGAAGATGCAAAAGTGAATTTAGTTTCTCAATTCCTGACAAAAGATGTCAAGATGTGGTGGAGAAGGAAGGCTGACCAAATTTCTCATGGTGAAGGCAACGATATCACTACATGGGAAGAAATGAAGGAAGATTTGCAGATAAATGTTATCCCACAAGATGATACTTGGGATGCGAGAACTAAGATCAAGTATATTAATCAAATAGAGAGTCTTCAATAGTATCAACATGATTTCCAAAGTACGATCTTGGTGTTAGTTCTAGTCTTCGCAGCCTGTCACCAGGGATCAACATGAGCTCTTACTATGTCTAGTTTTGTTAGATGTTTTGCACATGATGTTCAACACAAAACATGTCACAAGTGTGTCCATCAGAATAATCTCAGAAAAATATTTCCAACGGTATATCACACTCCTGTAACCGGCTCCCGGATTAGAAGATATGATCGAAATGAATGAGTGATTCTTGGTTATGCATGTTTTGAGGTCAGTTGCTGCACACAATGAAAAGTTTAGTAAAAAATCAGTTTGTGAAATAATGGTAAGTAATTTTTTAAAAGTGAAAGAGGTTTATGTTCATCACATACAGAATACCAAAAACCTCCTTCAGTTTATACATAGGTGCTATTATGTGGTAAATATACAATGCTATTTGGAGCCTACATTAAAATAAAGCAAAATTTTCATATTTTTTACTGTTTTAGTCATTTTAGTGGGGGGCCATTTTACAACAGATGGAAAGTAATTTTGAAAAACCTGAGGAGGTATTTTTATAAAACAAGCCATATAAAAAAAACCTCTTTCAGTTTATTCACAGGTGTCACAAATTTGGATATATGACTAGATCATTACAGCTCATTTTCACAAATTTAAATTTTTAATGATTTTATGTTTTAGAGATGATTTTGTGGAACATATTTCGCGCAATTGGAAACGAAATTCCAAAATTTGAGAGATTTTTTTCTCCAAAATGACCATATATACAAAAACCTCTTTTAGTTTTGTAACAGGTGCTATGGTTTAGGAGATACGAGTTCATCTTCAACACCTATTTTCAAAAATTCAGCCCAAGTTTAATGTAACTGATTCTATTTTGAAGAAAATGGTTGAGCTCAATTCCCTTAGTACAAGGATGAGAAAATGTATATATTTTATGAATTTCATAGTGTAGGTTTGGGACTTTGGTAGAATGTTAGATTTTTGGGAAAGCTTGGAGCTTATTGTATACTCATTTCAGTAGTTTGGCTAAGGAATAGACCAGTGGTTTGCAACACTTTATGGGATTCATGTGGCATCTTGCTTTGGTATTGTGTTTTATTCTATAATTGTAAGTCTACATGTGTTTTATGTATGCCATCATCTCTCTTTTCTTCATATTAACTAAATCAAACAAGTATAAAGGTAGAATCCATTGAAAGTGTAGTGCTCTACCTAGGGTTTGCTTAGTTATCTATGTTTTCAGCTGATTGAAAAGGATCCCTGAGTTCTTCATGCCCTTTTAAACACCTCATCTGTCTAAAACCTCTCCATCTCGCTCAATTTGAATTACCAAATCACTTTCCTACCTTGCCCCATAGAGATCTCTGCAAAACTGAGCCTCGTTCTCCAGGCCCAAATCTGCCTTTCACATTTGAGCCAACAAAACATCATCAAATTCAATCAAACACCTCTGTACACATACCTAGCCTAAAATCAGTCATCACATCAGTCATCTCAAGCTTTCATTGGCCATATTTTCTGAGATTGACAAGGAGAGAGCCCTCTCCCGACCTGGTAGGGCTAGCTACCAGGTTAAGCGTGGTATGATGTTATCCTAGATCCTACCTTTCTCAGCCTGAGGTAGATTTAGGCGCTAACACTTGGAACTTCCTGCATGGCAGAGAAAGACAATATTTTCAACTTTTTTTTTGGGTTGAAACCTAGGAATGCCATGAGGTGAAGAGGAAAAAGGTCAAGACTCTGGAAGAAGAAATTGTTTTGGTCGATAGAATGATAGACCATTATGATGAAGGGACTGAAGAGAAGAAAAATAATTCTGATAAACCGAAATAGAAGACTACAAAATAGGATCATTCAAGATCGAGTGGAAAACCGACATTCAAGAAACCTATGAAGTGTTGGTGGTATGAAGAATATCACACAGTGAAGAATTATCCTTAAAGACTGACAGTGGCAATAATGACATAATCTGATGTTAATATTAAGATATAGGAACCAGCGGTTGCGATGATGCAGGTATTGTGAGCTGCACCAATTTTGGAATTTATCCCTAGGTGTGATCATGAAAGGAAAAAAATGGAGTATGTGAATATTAATATTGGGCAGGGCACACTACTCGCGATGGTGGATAGTGGTGGAACTCACAACTTCATTAGGGAAGAATCTGTGAGGAAGATTGGATTTAAGTTTAGGCCGATCTAGGCTTAGATGAAAGGAGTGAATTCTCCTCTGGATCATGTTATTGGTATGATTTAGAATGTGCAGGTACACATAGGGGAGTGGCATGGGAATGTCGACTTCATGGTTGTACAGATTGATGGTTATGAAGCTATGTTGGGGATTGAATTTATGAAACAATAGAAAGCTATGATGGTACCACATATAAAGAAGTTATATATTTACGACAGATGATAGGATGACCCTATGGGCATTCCTACTCTGGCAGCTATGAGAACTGGGTGTAAATTGACAACAATGAATGTGAAGGACATAAAGAGAGATGGAGAACTATATGAGAGGTTATATGTCGCAGAGAAAAAACTCACATAGTAGGAACATGTTATGAGAGCATTGTTTGATAGTATCCTGGATTTGAAAGGTAGGCTAGAGGCAGTGGAAAGAAGAAGAGATGTAGAAACAGACATTTAGGGACAGAGCTAAGAAGCATACATGTAGAGCTGACCATGCCCATAAATCACGTGTCAAAATATATTTCAAAACCATGGTACCTAGAATTCTCCCACTTATTATTTTCTTTCCACATAGGGGGCCACAATAGTGCATAGTCATTGGTCCAAGGCTGCAACGCCCATTGTTTCTCTACACCAAGAAAAATTTTGAGTGCTCAAAAACTTTTTCAATGAATTTAAAAAATTCTTCAAAGTGTGAAGTTTTACCAGAAACACCTTTTTTTCTTCAACAATATCCCTTAAAAAGTAATAC
>JAXQQM020083027.1:0-17500 GCA_034641835.2 Pinus albicaulis | reverse complement strand
TTCTAATTTGATGACATCCTGAACGAAGATCCAACTTGGTGAAGTAAATTGCTCCATGTAATTCATCAAATAATTCATCAATGACAGGATGGTTAATTTATATTTAATAGTGAGCTTGTTGAGCTCCCTATTATCTGGACACATGTGCCATGATCCATCCTTCATGTGCAGCAATACTACTGGAGTAGAGAAAGAACTTTGACTAAGCTGAATTATACCAACCTCTAACATTTCTGCAATCATACATTTAATTTATCTCTTTTGGGCATAGAGATATATGTAAGGCATAATGCTTGGAGGAAAACTTCCTGGAATCAAATGAATAATATGATCATGATCACGAATAGATTGGAGGCCTTTGGAAGTCTCAAACACCTTGGAATGATTGTCCAAGACTTTTTGGATATTTGGAGAAATATATGATTTCGACGTTTGAATGTGTGTTGAGAATAATTGTCCAGTTGTGCCTCACTCTTATTTATTCAAAAGATTTTTCATGACATTAGAGTTGATTATCCTACCTGGTTTCCCTGCGATACCCCACAATTCAACTTCCTTTCCTTCCCAAAAAAATTTCAAGAAAATTTCTTGAAAATTAAAAGCTATAGTCCCCAAATATTGTAACCATTGGACTTCTAATACAACATTAGCACCACCCATTGGAATAGAAAGCCTTGGACTATTCAATACATATTCCCCCATTTTTATATTGATATTATGGAACTTTCCAGAGAAATTTATAGTTCCTCCATTTGCAACCATCACTTGAAATTCTGGTGCTGGATATAGGAAGCAATTCAATGCCTTGGCTATCTTAAAATGAATAAAATTTTTTGTACTACTCGAATCAATCAACACAATTACCTTATTTTCTTCATATATTCTTCTATATTGAGAGTTTGAGGAATGGTAATCCTGACAATGCATTACAAGATATGGTTGGATTCATTTCTCCCTTCTCTAGGGTTGGTTCATGGTGCACATTCTCCTCTTTTGATGTTTTGTTCATTTTCTTCCTCCTCTTCACAATATATGTAAAATAATTTCTTCTTGGCGCACTTATGACCATTGGTGTATTTTCTATCACAACTATAAAAAATCCCTTACGCTCTTTTTTCCTCTAATTGTTCTGGTGTCAACCTTGTAGGTTGTGTAAGGCTACGAGTAGCAACATTTCCATCTTTATAGTTGTGAATGGTAGACTTCCTTGTTTCCATAATTTTGCTTTCAACTTTTCTTTCCACTGTGCATTCCTTTTCTAATGAATCGAGTTCCCAAAGGTGAAACTTATGTTGGATGTTATCCTTTAAAGTCCCTATGAAGACATCAATCCTATGTTCCTATGGAATATTATTTACCCTTATATTAAATTTTTGGAAGTTCTCAATGTGCTCCATCATTGAACCCTTTTGTTTGAGATTTATCAATTGGCTAAAGAAGTTTTTTTTGTTAGTATCCTCATAATGTGACATCATTTCCTGCATAAAAATTGACCAAGTGACAAGTGGTTTATGAGAACAAATCCATCGATACCATACAAACTTATTTTTTTCTAAATATAAATGGGCAATCCATATCTTTTGTATATGTTACACATTCTGGAGCTCAAAGTATTGCTCCATTTGTAGTATCCATGTTATCAGATCTTTTCCATCAAACCTCATCATATTGATATTTGGAATATGGTGGGTCCTAAATCCAACATTAGAGTTTATGAAATCATGATTAAAATTTATTTATTTTTGATCATGAGATTCATCTACTACCCTTTTGCGATTAGGAATCATTTCTCGTAGAAACTTTGTCAATCCTTCCTTCAAACCTTCCATGTCTGCTTTCAGTTTTTTTTTTTTTACCATCGATCTTAGCTTCCATTCCATCCATTCCATTCTTCAAACCATCCATCTTAGCCTCCATACCTTTCTTCAAACCACCCATCTTAGCTTCCATTTAATTTTTGGTTACTTTTTGTGAGAGAAAAATTTGCTACACTTGGTCTTGTAATTTTGATATATCATGTTGCACTTCAACCTCTTCATGTGTCATAGTAGATATTTCTGAGGGCTTAATGGGTGTGGGATTATTTTTGGGAGGCATTATAGAACCCAATAATGGTATCAATGCTTCAATATGCCCTTTGGAATCACCTCAAACCTATTATTTTAAAAAAAAGTTATACAATTAAAAAAAAAACACACACACACATTTTTCTTACTTTTGAGGAGCTCGATATTGAAACTAATTTATCTCTGTGATTTAGGATCCCAATGTTTGAAATTTGATCCTATAGTATCCCTATGAGTCTTATTTCCAATTCCATAGGTCATACCTAATTTGGATTATTCAAGAAAATGTTATGTCCGATCTCCCAAAATGACATAATTATTGATTGGTTTAGTAAAGGGAACTTGTACGGTGTGCCTCGTGTCACTGTTTAAACCTTCGACTAGGAAATCAATACAAAAGAAACTAATTTTTTTCAATTTCAAACACTTTTTAGAAAATTTAAATCTGATGCCAGAAACAAAATCTATGAAATTTTTCCCTCGGTCGCATGTTTGAGATGAAATTCTAGAGCTTGCAAAACCCTAACTTCCACAAATCATATTTCCAAAAATATTGTGAACCCAAGGTCTGAAATGTTTAGACGGAATTAATAAATATCTATACTCCACTTGGTAAAAATTTTAGGTTCTGAAGCCTTGTAGAAGTTTTTTTTAGTGAAAATTCCAAGATGACCTATTTGAAGAAGTGAAAACCTAGAATCTCGAGCTCTGACACCAAATTTTAGGCAACCAATTCACACAACAGAAGAAAATATATATCAATGACTTAGAAATCGACCTCTTCGAGGGGGAAACCTACTTTACATTACATAAATGAACAATTATTAGATGATTCAAATGATAAAAACTTAATTTATATCTATAGGAGTCTAAGGGGTCCCACTATAATCATAGCCTACATAACAATAATAATGTAGGGCACAACAATAACAATAGTGGGCTTCTATGGGGCACAATGATAACACTATGGGTACTACATGGGCACACCAATAATAAAAAGGGGGCTTCACTAACAATAATAATAACTAGGGGATACACTAGTATTATAGGGACCTAAAAATTATCATTTGGAGAAATTTGTGAGTTATGCATACATATTTCAAGAGGTAAAGAAAGAAATGCGAAAAATCCAAGAGATTTTTTTATGTCTAGGATTAATAAATCTTCAGTCGGGAAAGTACATAGAGCTAAAATAGGAAATTTTCTTGACAACTTTAAAACATATATTTTAGGGAGACTTAGTGAACAAGCAAACACACTTAAAGTACAAAACAAGAAAAAAACTGAAAATGTTGCATTATATATTGTTTTTCCGAAATGTAGAAAAAAAAATGCCTTGAGAGAATGTCCTCTTGATTTAAAAATCACATAAACCTATCTCATATGTGCAGAAAATAATGATACCAAAGATTTTCCTTCAATACGAGGTCTTAAAGTTGTCTACCAAGAGGAAGTAGTACAAAATCAGGAAGATACTCATTTTTTTATTGCTAAAATACCATGGAAAAATTCACAAACTCAAGGTTTAAACACCCAAACATATGCACAATCACCACAAAACAATTGGACCGCACCCATGCCTTGGAAACCTTGGCCTCAACCTTTAGCACAAGGATGGAAAAATCCTTATGGAAAATACCCTCATTACCCTCAATATCCTCAATATTACCCTACTTTTCCACCACAATATTTCCCTCAGCCTATTCAACCACCCCAGGTTCAATCTCAAAATCCAAATCCACAAATTTCATTACCATTTCCATAAAGACAAAACCAACTGTATGCTCAACCACTTTCAAATCCAAATAGTAAACAACCTATCTACAATGTGGAAGGAAAAAATTTCCAAACTTACATGATAACTCTATTAGATCTAAACACTGTTCAACTTATATCTGGTAGAGTATTTTAAAAGAAGTCATCATCCATTTTTATTCAAGAACTTGAAAAAGAAAACCTCTATGAGGAAGAGACAAATCTTATTTAGGGAGAAATTTACCAAAAACAAATCACCCCTGTACATACTGATGATATTCCAATAAACTCAACTCCTATTGTAGAACAACGTTCAGTTTCTATGAAAAATCCACCTTTTCTTGAAATATTAAAAAGTGATGAGGGGATAGAGAAAAAAAATTACATTTCCTAATTATGATATAATGGAAGAGCTGAATAATGTTTCCATAAAAATTCCTTTGTTGTAAGATATCCAAGAAATACCAATATTTGCAAAGACAATTAGGGAGTTGAGCATCAAAATACCTGGAAGAAAAAAGAAAGAAGTTGCAGATATCATGATAGGAAAAACAACAATTCAAAAATACCTTGACCCAGGAAGTCCCATTTTGGAAACACACATCAATGGCATCGAGATCCCAAACACATTGATTGACTTAGGATCATCCATAAACATCATGAGTAAACAAAATATGGATCAATTATAACTTACTAATATTCGATATACAACTACATTATTACAATTAGTAGACTGATCTATTATCAAACCTGATGGTGTATTAGAAGATGTGTTTGTAGCCTTATATTCTTGGGAATACCCTATTGAATTTATGATCTTGAAACCCAAGAATAATCCAAGAGGACATCCATTGATCCAAGGTAAACCATGGTTCGCTATAGTTGATGATTTTATAAGTTGTAGATCTGGTGATATGGTTATCTCTAATGGAAATTCAACAAATAAATTCACATTATATCCTCATACAAAAACATAAATAGAAGTATAAAGTCAAGGATGGGTAGATGATGATATTGATATACAACCAATATTTTCTACTTCACAAATGGATGAAGAAGATCATAATTCGAATATAATGGAAAATAATGTATCTTCCTCATGTTTTGAATGTGGTAAAAAATTTCAAGAGCAATGTAATATTGAATATCTATCATCTCGTCAAATGTCTTTACATTCTATGGAGAAATTTGGAAATTCTTTAATAGAATTTTTCCTAGGGAAAATTTTTAATATTAATGATAATTTGGAAGAATCTCAAAATAAAGAATTAGTAAAGGTGCTACATGAAAATTCCTTTTCTTATGCATGGTAATATAATTATATGAAAGGAATTGATCATGCTAGACCAATTAGACAACCCCAAAGGAGGATGAATACAAATTTAAGGGAATTTTTTAAGGAATAACAACAAAAATTGCTAAATCTGAACTTCATTTATCTATTATATGATATAGAGTGGGTCTCAGCATTAGTAATTGCTCTATAAAATAATGGAAAATGGAGATTATTTATTGATTATAGATAACTAAGCTACCTTAAAAGATCATTTTCCACGACCTTTTATAGATCAATTTCTTGATACATTGGCAGGGAAAACATAATTTTCATTCTTGGATGGTTTTAGCTGATATAACCAGATCCGTGGCTCCAAAAGATCAAGATAAATAAACTTTTATATGCCCATGGGGAACTTATGCTTATCGAGTACTTCCTTTTGGGTTATGCAATGGACCCGCAACATTACAAAGGGAAGTTCTAGGTATTTCCTCTGATCTAATTCATGATTGTGTGGAATTATACACGGATGATTTTACTATCTATTGAAACTCTTTTGAAGAAGCTCTTAAAATAATGGAAAATTTTCTCATTTTTTGTAAAGAAACAAATATCTCATTAATCCATGAAAAATGTTTTATGATGTTTACTTAGGGAATTGTTTTATGCCACCATATTTCAAGAGATGGAATTAAGGTGGATGCATCTAAAGTGGAAGTTATTTCTAAATTATCAATTCCAGCCTATCAAAAAGATGTTAAAAGTTGTCTTGGATTTACTGATTATTATATAATATTCATATAAAACTTTACCAAAATTTCCTCTCCACTTTTCAAATTACTTACAAAGGATTGTGAGTTCATCTGAATTTTGATTGCCCGAAAGGTTTTGAAATATTTAAAGAAAATATTTCCGTAGCACCCATCCTGAGAGGAACAAATTGGAAATTACTTTTCACGTCTCAATTAATTCCTTAGATACAACTTTGGGAGTTGTGTTAGGACAAAAAGACTTGAGTCCTTATGCAATTTACTATACAACTAAAAATTTGACTCCTGCAAAATTAAATTATACCGTCACTAAAAAGGAGTTTTTAGCAGTTGTACATGCCATCAACAAATTCAGACATTATATTACTGATTATGAAACCTTAATTCACACATCTCATTCTGAAATTAGATATTTAATTGATAAATCAATCACTAATGACATAATTACAAGATGGTTACTATTATTTCAAGTATGCAATATTACTATTTTGGATAGATCTGGAAAAAAAAAACATTTGTTGATTTCTTATCTAGAATCCAAAATGATAATAATGATACTCCTCTAGGGGATGATTTTCCTAATCAATAATTTTTTGCAGTATCTATTAATCTCTTTGGTTTGCAGATGTTGCTAATTATTTGGCTATAGGGAAGTTACCATCATATTTATCTGCTCGTGAAAAGAGAAAGGTAATTCAAATTAGTGCATCTTACTCATGGATAAATGAAGAATTGTACAAAACATTACCTGACCTAATCATTAAGATATTTGTTAGAGAAGATGAAGTACCAGAAATATTGAAATATTGTCATGATGAACCATGTGGAGGACATTTTGTTGATAAAATAACTTCTTACAAATTCCTTATCTTAGGATAATATTGGCCTTCTCTTTTTAATTATTCCAAAGAATATGTTAAGATATGTGATAGTTGTCAAAGAATGGGGAAAATTGTTCCTTCGGATGAAATGCCTCTAAAACCTCAGCTACTCACTGAAATTTTTGAGAAGTGGGATGTGGATTTTTTTGGTCCAATTAATCCACCATCAAGACAAAAAAGGTACATTATTGTTCACACTAATTATGTTACAAAATGGGTAGAAGTTAAAGCACTTCCTTTTTCTACCGAAAATGTTGTTGTTTCATTACTTTTCAAGGATATTTGTACTCTTTTTGGTGTCCCAAGGGAAACTGTGATAGATCAAGGTACTCAATTTGCATCCAATTTGGTGTAGAAGATAATGGAGGAATATAAAATCAAACATCGAAAATACAATCCATATCATCCACAAGAAAATGGATAGGTAGAATCTTCCAATAAAGTAATTGAAGCAATTCTTACCCAAAATGTGCACCTGCATAGAAGAAATTGGGAAAAAAATATTCCAGGAGATTTATGGGCATATCATACCAGATCAAGAAACACCACAGGTTGTACTCCTTATGAACTTGTTTATGGGAAGCAATTCCTATTTCCTATTGAGTCACATATAAAAACTTTCAAGATGGCAGTCAAATTGGGTCTTGATCTATCTGAAGCACAAAAACAAAGGATGAAGCAACTGAATGAACTTGATTAGATGAGAGATGATGCTATTCAAATAACTAACATAGTTCAACAAAAAATATCCAAATGGAATGAAAAGTTCATAAAATAAAGGAAATTTCAACGAGGAGATTGGGAATTACCTTTTGACTCAAATTTTAAATATTTTCAAGGGAAATTTCAAACTCATTGGCTTGGGCCAAGATTGAAAATTTCTTTGATAATGGTGGAGTCATAATTAAAACTATTGATGAAGAGAGAGTGAACCTCCTTGTAAATGGTAATAGATTGATAATTTATCACAAGCCATTGACAAGGGAGGAGTTTGTTAAACATTTGCAAGACAACATTGACTTGAAGGTGGTTAGGAAGGATTCTCCTTCCTCTCCAACTTAACTCGCAAAAAGAATTTATTATATATATATATATATATATATATATATATATATATATATATATATATATTTTTTTTTTTTTTTTTTTTTTTTTTTAAAAAAAAGTTAAAAAATAAAAATAATAATGAAAAAAATAAAAAAAAAATAAAGTTGTATAAACATGAAAACCAACACTGTTGGCATGTTTATACAAAAAAATTAGGATGAAAACCAACACTGTTGGCATGTTTATACAAAAAAATTAGGATGAAAACCAAGTATTCTTGGCACCCTAGATTTTATTTCTAAACCCTATTCTAATCCCATATTCTTTGTTACCCTTTTTTTATTTGAAAATAAGCAGCTACGGAATTGATGAAAATTTGCAAATTTAATGAAATTCCGTAGCTCACTTGACACAATTCAGTCAGGAAAATTGAATATATTGGCACACGAAAATTTTGATCAAGTTTGCAGCTGAAGACATCCAAGAAAAACCTACAAAGGACTAATAAAAACATTAGAATCATCAATCCAAAGGTATGTAGATGTTAAATTAAATAATAAAGGTAAAGAAAGATTAGCTTACGAAATAAAAGTAGACATTTCTACCGCCATTTAAAATGATCATTACCATTCTTCCGACTTCAGACTTAACCATAAATACTTTATCTTGTCAACAAATTCGTCCATAAGCCCATCATAATTCAAAATTTACCATTCATCATTTCCTAGCTACTACATTTCATAAACCCTGTTACATTGGAAATTTCGCCCTCATTCATACTATGTTTTCCTGAAACTCTCTCCACTTCATAAGTTACCCTGCTCATTGGTGATTCCGCTATCATTTACACTATGTTTCTCAAAGCCATTTTTCCTCCATAATATTTTCAAAATGAGGCATTTGTGAGTTAATACTTCACCAACGTGGGTGTTATTGTGAGGACGGATTCGGATGGGAATAAATTCATGGTGGGTTATCCACAAGTTAGACATATGTTGTAGCATGCACAGTGGCTGAATTTTATAGAGAAATTTAACATCCATGACAAAGAAGTTACAAAGTATTTTGCTCGAGAATTTGATGGAATTGAGGAAGAAATTGAGGATGTAAAGATGATATTAACAAAATCCTTTATAGCAGAGGTGACTTGGATAGCCAAATTTGGTGAAAAATGGTTCAAGAACAAATTAATTGAAGGTAGTGGATGGAGAACATTTCTCAAAAACCCAGGTATGGAAACTTCAGTATTTAAGAAAGACATCCCAGTTACAACTCTTAAAAACAAATGGAGAAATTTACTATTAGTTATTCAAAAATTTATTACTTGTTAGGCATATTTGGAAACTTGTTTTTCTATCATGTACGTTTAATGATGCATTTCCTTGAGGGCGATGAGATCAAATTCCCTTATTTCTTACTCCATATTCTGAAGAAAATGACTAATAGCACTAAAAAAATATGCAATCTATTGAGAATACCATATTTCGTCATGGTTTGGTAAAGTTGATAATTGAAGGCCACCTCGAAAACATAAGATAAGATTGGGAAATTTTCTTAGTCAATAACTACTTCCAAGAAGAAGAAAAAGAAGAACCCAACAACAAAATCAAGATAAGTAGAAGAAGGTTATTGACAAACCATAGTAATTACCTACCTCCACAAACAAAGAAATCCTTAGAAGGTGAAATTCGTTCTATGTTTGTATTAGAAAAACTTATGGAAAATAATGCTAGAAAAAAGAAATCCAATGATAAGGAAGAAAACATATCTAAAGGAAAAACAAAGGAAACAGAGGAAAGGAAAATTCCTATCACTAAGTTATGTTTTAAAACCTCATCCATTATAAGAAGGAGTGAAAGAATCAATAAAAAAGTGAGGGAACCATCCCAACAGTTCACATAATTTATCAATTTGGAAGAAGAAGAAGATCCAAGGGGCCAATGACCAACAAATTTGTCATGAATTCCTAGTCCAGCAAGAAGAACACCCAAAATTGACCTATTCCAACAGGAAATATATGATGATATATAATCTTTGGATAAGAAAGATATGGGAAAGATTACCACATCCTCTTTAAGCCAAGAAAATCATCCGGATATTCCACAAGAACCTCCAATTATAAATACCCTTAAGCAAGAGATTTATGACTTGGAGACATGAAACATGCACTTAAAAGAAGAGCATGAAACATTGAACACACATAATAAAATAAATAGAACCAAAAATGAAAAAATTATTCTACATCTTGGTATGTGGTATGAAAAGAACAAGAAGCTGAAAGAAAAGAACAAATCCCTTAAGAGAAAATTCATAAGCTTGAAGTATAAAATTTTGATGAAGAAACCAAGGATGGCAGTAACCAAGAAGAAAGCAACAAGGACAAATTTGGATGTTCTGTCTCAAGCATTTGAAGAGGTTCAATAACATAAGGGGTTCATCAATTTTGAAAATTTGAATTTTTCATGAGGACATGCAATGACCTACGTGTGGGGGAATGTTGAATCCCATAATTTCTTCATTTTTACACTCTTTTTCACTCCATCTCCTTCTTCTTGACCTCCATAATGACACAATGGGTATCAAGTTACAGGATTAATAAAATGGGAGGTATACAATTTTCTCTTATTTCATAAAATAATAATGTTCTTTATTATTTAATTTAATTTTTACTTCATCTACTGAATTATAATGATTCTGCAGCTAATGCATGAATTCTCAGCCAAGTCCATGCTTTGACAGATTCCAATATGCCATTTGGAGAACGAAATATAGGGGTAGGTGTAAATTGACACACCCAATAGTTTCTTCCCACTATTGTGAGCTATATCAATCAAAATAGGTCTTGGTAATGGGGTTAAAGGAAAGGTTTACCTCCGTAATCGGCAACGGGCAAGCGAGAATGAGATTCGTGCCTCATGATTTTCTTTGATAATATGAAATAATGAATGAATTATATGATGTTACATTTCAAAGTTCAAAATAGTTTATGTTGAGTAGGTTTATGTGTATAGCTCTAAACATTTAATTTCCATGAGCTCTATAAATATGCCTCTTTGAAGAAATGAAAACAGCGACAGTAAGGCTGAATTTTATGTTACTGATTCTTTGTTTCATAATTAAAATTTAGTTTCCTCCATAGGTGTTTAATGTGTGGTTAGTGCTTGGTTTAGAATGTCTCAACATTACCTTATTCTCTTGGAGGCCCCCCTCCAGATAGTAAGGTATTTTTTTTATTTACAGTTAGCATTTTCGTTTATGTTTCCTGTAGGTTTTTGTCAATTTTGTTGAACAATTTCATTTCGATTTCCTTTAGATCCAAGTTTTAATTTGTTTTTATAATCATTTTCCTTTCAGATATTTTAGATGCACATGGATAGAATAGAGGATGAACCACATTAGTTGGTTCGAAACGTCGACCAAATCCTAATAATGTGATCAATCCAAAAGACATTTATCTAATTTATGTAGGAATTTACAGGGTAAGTTCCTTAGATCAAAGACCAAAGGTCACCACTCACAAACAGATCACAAATCAGTACACCAGTATTATCACGCAGTTAAATCCCTCGAAGAGGGAAATAGTCCACAGCCTGAGCCAACGCGGCCACTTAAACTAGTTTATTAATATAAAAAGAAAAGTTACATATGTTTCTCTCATAAACGGTTAATGGAAAAATGACCCTCCATGCTCTTTAAATAGAGATCATGGACCAATTAGGTGTTAATCCATGGATCAAGTGTTGTTAATATTGAGGAGAGAGTGAACCGTCGAATCACTACAAATCGTGACTCTCAGATTATAAGTTACATATGTACATAATAAAGAAACACACTTTACCTAACTCTACACTAGACTAAGTTATTATTAACTATTTCCTAAGTGTTGGAATATCCTAACATCCCCCATTAAGAACAACTTGGGATATGATTAAAGGATTTACAAAGGTGACACAAAAGGAGCCTATTTCCTATGTGTCGAAATATCCTAATACCCCCCCTTAAGAACAACTTGGGATAGGATTGAAGGATTTACAAAGGTGACACAATAGGAGAAGGAAGGAGGCATTAGAGCCTATCCCCCCTTAATGATAAATTTCCTGAACTCCAATCATGGATCGGATTTTGGTAAACTTGACTTCAGTGAGAGCCTTTGTAAAGATATCAGCTACTTGATCATTGGTTGGACAATATTGCACTTCAATAACACAATCATGAATGAGGTTTCTGATGAAATGTATGTGGATCTCAATGTGTTTCATACGCTGATGCTAAACTAGATGTTTACATAGCTGAATGGCACTCTGATTATCACACCAAAGTGTAGTTGGATGTTGCTGATGAACACCAAATTTAGACAGGATCTGACGAAGCCACATGGCTTCCTTGCTGGCTTCAACTGCACCATGATACTCTGCTTCTATTGAAGAAAGAAATATGGCACTTTGTTTCTTACAAGACCATGTAATAGGTCATGAACCAAGAGTGAATACATATCCTGCAGTAGACTTTCGATCATCAGGGTCACCAGCCCAATCAGAATCAATGAAACCAATCAACAATGGAGATGCTCCTGCACTATAATGAATCCCAAACTGAACTATACCTCAAATATATTGAAGTATTCTTTTAGCTTCTTTCCAGTGACTTTCATGAGGTTGGTGCATAAACCGAGTGACAAGACGAACGAAAAAGGAAAGGTCAGGATTGGTATGGGTTAGATAAAAAAAATTACCAACAAGTTGATGGTATAAGTACAAGTTATTGAAAGCTTGACTCCTAACTGAAAGGGAGAAGGGTCTGGCTTACAATCCTCCATGTGAAAGTGGCGTAGAATATCATAGGCATACTTGGACTGATAAAGGGTAATACCTTCTTTATATTGCAAGACTTGAAGACCAAGGAAATAATGGAAGTTTCCTAAGTCTGTCCTTTCAAACTTCTTTTTGAGGCTAGACTTCACATGGTTTATATGGTTGGGATCACTAACAGTAAAGATAAGATCATCAACATAAAGAAAAAGGATGGTGAAGGAATTACCCACTTTCTTGGGGTAGATAGTGTTGTCAGAATGACACCTAGAAAATCCATTATCTAATAGAAATCTATCCATTTTGGAATACCAAGCCCGAGGAGCTTATTTGAGAGCATAGAGAGAGTTCCTAAGGTGACAAACAAGGCTGGAGTCATTTTGGATAAAGCTAGGGGGTTGTTCCATGTATATTTCTTCATGCAAATCTCCATGTAAGAAGGCGAATTTAACATCCATCTGATGGACTTCCCATTTAAAGGAGGCAACAAGGGAAAGAAAAAGGCGGATAGAATTCATTTTGGCAATAGGGGAGAAGGTTTCAATATAGTCAATGCCTTCAACTTGTGAAAATCCTTTAGCAACAAGACAAGCTTTATGTCTATCCACTTTTCCATCTGGTTGAAACTTGTTTTTGTAAACCCATCTACATCTGACAAGTTTTCTTCCTTTTGGAAGAGGAACAAGACCCCAAGTATCGTTTGCCAATAAGGAATGATATTCTTCATTCATAGCTTCATCCCAATCTGGATGACTGAAGTCTTCTTCAAAGGTTTATGGATCAGGATTTTCTGGAACTTGAGTCAATAAGGAAGAGGATCTTTT
The DNA here is from genome assembly GCA_034641835.2 of Pinus albicaulis. Classification (NCBI taxonomy): domain Eukaryota; kingdom Viridiplantae; phylum Streptophyta; class Pinopsida; order Pinales; family Pinaceae; genus Pinus; species Pinus albicaulis. The sequence goes on along the minus strand of JAXQQM020083027.1, from coordinate 4,073 downwards.
CAACTGAGAACGTGTATGTCGTTGATTTGTAGGGTCACCTGCAAGAGAACCTGCTACATCGCGAGTAGAGAAATCCCATCTTGGAAGCTGTGGAGTAAAAGGAATAACTTCAAGAGGTGGAGGAGGATTTTCATCCTCGCTGTCATCATCTGAACTAGAAGGAATGTTATTGAAAATAGAAGAGAGAGAGAGAGAGAGAGGTGGCACATATGCCGAATTAGGCTTGCAGGCCAAAGGTGGCACCTGCGCCGAACTAGGCCCGTAGGCCGATATATTTTCATAAATTTTTACATCTCTTCTAATGATTATATTTTTTATTTTGGTTGAAGAAGTCTATATCCTTTGAAATATTCAGAATGTCAAACAAAAATGCATTTTTCACTCTTAGGTTCTAAGACTTTGTGTTTCACATCTGGAATATGGGCCCAAGCATCACTTCCAAAAAAATGAAAGTGACTTGCATCTAGTTTGATTGAGCTCCAGGCTTATTCTGGAGTTATATTCTTTAAAACCTTAGTAGGAGTGTGATTTACTATGTAATTTTCGTAGTTAATGGCTTTTACCCAAAAATTGAGACCAAGTCCTTTAGATTGAAGCATACAATTAGCCATTTCTTTCAAAGTGCGATTCTTCCTTTCAGCTACACCATTTTTTTGTGGAGTATATGGAACAGTATGTTGCAATTGAATGCCATGCTCAGTGCAAAAGTTGATAAATTTGTTGTTAACATATTCTCCTCCATTGTCTGATCTTAACTTAAGAATTGGATATCCATATTGTTTCTCAACAAAGGCCTTAAAGGCCAAGAACATGTTAAAAACTTCACTCTTGAGTTTTGAGAAGTATACCTAAGTGTGTCTGGAAAAATCATCAATGAAAGTTAAGAAGTACTTGCAACCAGAGAAAGAAACAACATGAAGTGGACCACATAAATCATTGTGCACAAGCTGCAAAGGGGCTAAAGCATGCCAAGAGGCACGTTTTTCAAAACCATCCCAATGATGTTTTTTGAGTACACATCCGGAGCAAACACCATCTCAGTAACATACCATAGGAAGACCTATCACCATATTTTCTTTTCATAGAGTTTGAAGAGAGAAATAGTTTAAGTCACCAAATTGATCATGCCAATGTTTGCTCACATCATCATTATGAGCAACAAAAATGGAGGGAAGACATGATGACCCATACTTTTCAAACTTATACAACCTTGTGGAATCATCAGCAATGTCAGTAGTTAAAATATACCTAGGAATTTTGAGGTCCTTGATTACAACATCATGAGGTGAGAATTCTACTATTTTCCCTTCACCTGAATGAGTTATCTAATAAACAGATAGAAGGTTGCATGACAAGGTAGGAACACATAGTACATCATTAAACTGACCATTATCTAGATGAATGGTTCTAGATCCTACAACAAAAAGAGATCTATCATCACCAACAAAAATATGTTTGGTGTTACAATCATTTAAAGGAGAAAACATGGCTTTATTTTTGGCCATGTGGTAAGAAGCTCCAGAATTAATGAGCCACTCATGAGAATGAGAAGAAGAAGATATGTTTAATGCATAACCAAATATTGATGCTTGACAACCACAATAAGAAAGTGCCATTCCTGAGGATGAAGGTGAAGAGTGCTCCAAATTGATGTTGTGCTTCTTCATTGATGCTTCTAAGGCTTCCATATTCTGAAAATATTTGGACTCTATATGGCCATCACGATTATGAAATTTGCAATGTCTATTTGTCTTATTCCCTTTATTTTTATTTTCCTTATCATTTTGGTGAGTTTCTTTTTCAGTTTGTAGCTCAAATTTCTTAGGACACTTGTTTAGCTTTAGACCATACTTCTTAGAATGCTGCTTCTTGGGATTCTTTTGATATGGTTGTTGTTGGGATACTAAGGCTTTCTTAGAAGCAATTCTAGAAGTGATAAGACCAAGGTGTAAGAGTTTTTATTGTTCTCTTATCAAAGAATCGCAAAAGGCATCAAAAGAGGGGTTCTTGTAGGCAGTTCCTGAAGAATTGTTGGCTTCTCTAGTGGAATGGAAGGTGGAAACAAATACAAAGCATGTAGGGCCAAGCTTAGCAAAAATGGAATAGATGAGGCTACCATCATCCTTTTTGACCTTACAAACTTGTAAAAGAAGTCTAAGGGTCTTGAATTTGGACAAAAAATCTTCAATAGAGGAGAAATTATTGGGTCCAAATTAAGAAACTCATTTTCAAGCTAGTGGGCCCTCATTTGATTTTGAATGCCAAAAACAGTATTTAGCTTTTTCAAGGCTTCATCAAGGGTGTCAATTTCAAGGATATGAAATCAAAGATCTTGAGCAATGGACATTCCTATCAACCCTCGTGCTTGATCTTGTTTATTTTCACATTTAGTGACTTTATCATGATCGGAAGGTTTTGTTTCTTGTCTCGTGGCTATTCTATAAATCCCTTTACTTCTAAGTATATCTACCATGTGAGGTAGCCATTGGAAATAATTGGTGTTGTTAAGAATAATTGGGCATGAATTTTACATTTTTTTAAAAACTGAAGTAGAAAAAAGCTGAAACTAACTGCTCCAATGGAAAGATCTCAAAAAATTAGGCTGATTAAAAAAATGGCTTGAAAAACAGCTTCCGGATGAATAAGTTATGCCTTATTGAAAAAACTCAGTTGTAGATGCCGAATAGTTACGGGAACAGTTTAAATTTGATGATGAAGTTAAAATTTTAAAAAAAAATCCCACCCCTTTAATAAAAAACTTTTTACAAAAGAGTCTTGAGAAAGAGACTTGAACCCAAGACCTCTATTCTCATAAACTAACTTCTCACCAAGTGAGATAGTAAAAGGAATCTGTAATTTTTATTTTTTTAGTCTTCGTTGTGCGTGCTTTTTCCTGCACAAAAAACACAAAAATTCGAGGAAAAAAATGAAATGAAAGCCTTATGGAAAAACATTATATTTTCGGTTAGCCATACCGACAACTATCTATTATATCACTATTTCTGATTTCCTGAGATCACACAAAAATGCGAGGAAACAGCATAAGTGGCAAAAAAAAATCCCTTCTTCATATTTCTGATTTGCCAAGATCAAACACAGCGCAGAGAAAAGAGCATACACAATGAAGAGGGTATAGATCTGGCAAATAAATAGAACCTAAAAACCAAAATAAATAGAGGGAACCGAAATAAGCATAACTATTAAAAAATATAACTGCAAAACATATACTTTATACCTCTAGATCTAAACTGAGATAGCTTGGGAAACCAGAAAAATTTTCGCATGGAACGAAAGGCGTTACTCACTATAAAAGATGCTCCAAACACAAAAGAGCAGTTCTCCAGGCTTGAAAATGTTTAGAAATAGTATATCTAGAAAACGACAGTCGCATGCAGTCAAATCGGCTTCAGATTTGGTTCAACAACACATGCAGCACTCAAAATAGCTCTGATACCATGTAGGAATTTATAGGGTAAGTTCCTTATATAAAAAACCAAAGGTCACCACTCACAAATAGATCAAAAATCATTACATCAGTATTATCACGTGGTTAAAACCCTCCAAGAGGGAAACGGTCCATGCCTTGAGCCAACACGGCCACTTCAAGCAATTTATTAATATAAAAATAAAAGTTACATATGTTTCTCTCATAAGCGGTTACCGAAAAAATGAACCTCCATGCTCTTTAAATAGAGATCATGGACCAATCAGGTGTTAAGCCATGGAACAAGTGTCGTTAATACCAAGGAGAGAGTGAATCGTTGGATCAGTACAAATTGTGACAGTCGTATTATAAGTTACAAATATACATAGTAAAGAAACACACTTTATGTAACTCTACACTAGACTAAGTTATTATTAACTATTTCTTATGTGTCGGAATATCCTAACAATTTATGGATCACAAAAGTCTTAGATCTAGAGTTTAACACTGTAATGAGATAGTTAGGACTTATTTCATATAGGTATTTATCCTTCTTAAAGTAGATCAATTTTAATGTGTGATTTCAAATTAAATAGAAGAAATTCTGACAGCGGGGTCTACCCCCTTAGCCCCAGTTTCCTTGGTCCCA
>JAXQQM020081956.1:0-26437 GCA_034641835.2 Pinus albicaulis | reverse complement strand
ATTAGAGATTGATGAGAAAGCTTGGAAATTTCAAAGTTTTTTTTGTTTTGGAAAGAAAATGGATAGCAAAACTGGAACTACTGGTTCTTAGTGTACCACAGGGGCACACTATCCCAAGTGGAGCCATTGTTATCACCCAAAATTTTAGCACATCATTGTGACAATGTTACAAAGTTTCATGGTTCAAAAATTGGGTTTAGAATTCAATTTAGGTTTGGTCAAGGGTAGGTTTTATATTTTTATGGTGTAAAGCTCATCCTTAGATTCAAATGAAGTCCTTTTTAAAGCTTCTTTCATGTCAAATATTCATTATTTTCATCTGTGGGTCATTTCCTAAAGTTTCGGGTCAAAACTGTTCAATTAGCCAAAAAACCTTGTTTTTGTAGTGCCACCCGTTGAAAAAAGTTGTTTTGCGCTATGAAAATGTTGATAGTTTCATAGTGCAAACATGAAAAATTGCACTGCAGGCACTACGAAAGCGTAGATTTATAAATGTCTTGTCAAATGAGCTGGAAAATGTTAGAAACCATTGGGAAAGGGTAAGTTAGTGATATGATGAGTCAGGTAATGATGAAATTCGATGTACTCACCCACGTTTGCAGTCATCATTGTCATTATGACAATTTAAATTTCAAAATATCTCCTAATTGGTCATTCTCATTTTCCTTTTGCCTCCATTCGAAATGTCTGAGCTCTAAAGTGTTAAACCAAACCTGTGGCTGGTTCATACAAAGGTTTGCTACACCCATATCAAGTGAGGCTGATACAAATTTATCAATCGAGGCTACTTTTACATATATTCAAGCGAGGTTGATATAATTTATAAAGCGAGACTGACAGGTCTTCTGAAAAGTATGGCAGAAGACAAGAAAATACACAGAGGAGGACAGTTCTTAAGGCATGAACCTGAAGATATGAGGTCAACAACTAAAGACCTAGTAGTGATGAAGGCATTCAGAAAAGTAGGTTGCTTATGGTTTTGTGAAAAGTTGCAGGGCTCTCACCCACAGGTATCTAAAGAATTTTCCATGAATTTTAATGGAACAGCTACTAAGGTTGGGATGTTAAGTGTATCTGTTACACCAGAGACCATTGCTGTTGTTACAAAGATACCAAGAGGTCAAGAAACTTGGTTTAAAAGCTTCAAATTTGATAAGGAGCAATGCAAAGAATTCATGAAGCCTGAATACACAGACATGGACCTTAACAATGCTATCCCTAGAAGCTGCATCAAAGGCAGTTATTCAAAGCTGCTGCTCAACATACAGAAGTATTTTACATGTGAAGGCAGATATCACAAGGTGTACTCATATCATTTCAAGTTGCTTTTGCATTTCACTGGTAAGATTTCACTCGATTTACCTTTTTATCTGCATAGAAGTATTGCAAAGATGGCTGATAAGGTGCAAGCGAAGTCTGAAGGGAGTGAAACATCCTTGTTTCATCATGGTTTAATGAAGTTATTGATTTTAGATGAACATCAGAAGATAGGAAGGGATTGGTCATCTTTCTTGTTTATAAATGGTTTTGAGTTGGAAACCCTAACCCCTGCAAGAAACCCTAAAGCTAAAGGAGTTCCATCACCATCACCAACAGAACCAAGTCAATCTGTGGCTGTAAAACCAAAAGAATCTATAAAACTGAGGCCAAGGAAACAAACTGAGAACAGGGCAGAGAAGATAGAAGTGATTGATACACCAACTCCATCACCTGCAAAACAGAAACAAGTTGTCAGTAAGAAGGGAATCAAAAGAGTAACTAGAAGCCAAGCAGTGGCATCAAAAGGAAAGACAGTTGCTAAAGAGGACAACCCAGTAGCAAAGGGAAATCTAGAGGAAATTCTTCATGCTATTGACATAGAGGAGACACCCATTGTTCAAGCTGAGTTCATTGGGAAAGATGAGCATAAACTGAAAAAGGCCAAGTCTGCCAAAAAGCTAGAGTTCGTTGGGGAATATGCAGCTTTCATCTTTCAAGAAAGAAAGCCTATGACTAGGCATGCTATGAAACTGAAGGAAGGCTGCAAGGAAGTTCATAAACCCACTGAGACACCTAAAGCTCCTAACGAAGTTTTTGATCTCTCATCACCTACAGTGAAGCATACAACCGGCAAAACAAAGAGGGGAAAAGAATAAATGACAGAGAAAATAGAGTTTCAGCATCTTAAGGAAAAATTGAGGTTGGCAAATTAGGAAATTGTTGTCATGAGAAAAAGGGCTAGAAATCATAGTGTTGAGAAAGCACAATTTAAAAGAATGAAGGAACTGTGGGAAGGAAAAACTGATTCTATTTCTGAAACTCCAAGTAGTGCAGAGCAGATTTTCAAGTGGACAGTTCCAGCAATAAAGGAAGCCAAGTTTGTCAGAATAATAAATACTCACTTGATAGCTACTAACAGAAGACTTAAAGATCAAGTGGAGGACTTAGAGCAGCAGCTGAAATTGATTCAGGATGAGTTAAAAAGCAAAGGTATTAAAATAACAGTCATTGAAGAGCCAATAGCTAAATCAAGTGCAAATGATGAAGGAACCTCAAGTAAGCTATAATGACTATGTTTTTACAGTTAATATGGTTTTTAAATCTTGCAGATAGGTGTATTTCAAATTTTTTGGCATATCTACAGTTTTCGTTCTTGAAATTTTTTGACAAAATTGGACACTCAGCAGTTTCATAGCGCAAACAGTGTAAAAAAGTAGAAAAGCGCTATGAAACTACTCTAGCATTTTTTCTGCTCATTTTACTTGTTTTTTGAAAGGTTTAAAAGCGAGTTAAGGATTGGAACTGATATGAGAGATGTATTAAAGGGTAAATGAAATGATGCAAGTGGAAAGAAGTCAAAAATTTGAAGAATAAACATTAAAATGGAAATGTTATAAAGGCACTACGAAATTGTTTCGTTTTCGTAGCGCATTACATTACAGCTCTTTTGAACAGCTTTAGAGGTGGCTTTGGACAACTGGATCCTAGGGAGGAGTTTTAGGATGTATTAAATCAATTTCAAACAACTAAGGACCTCGAAATAAAGAGTACATCATGGTCAGAATGTTCAAAGAATGCACAAGACTCTATGCCTATAAAACAGGGCACTGTTTCCTATTTTGGTGGAGGTTAGCAATATGGTCATGAAGAGTTGAAGCCCATCATCCAGATTCGACCATGTGATGATACACTTGGCAACGATGTAAATTTGAATATATAAGGTTGTTAGAGATAGCAATAAGTAGTTTGAGTCCTTTTTGGAATAGGACTGTTTAAATAGATTAGGTGTCTTTTTGTAATAAATTCCATGTCTTATGGTTATGCAAGGTGGCAGGAGTAAGAAATTCAATGTATCTAGCCTAGAGGCAGATCATCTCATGTGGTAAGAGGTCTATTAAAGGCCAGGAGGTTGAATTAGTAGGGGTTGGACATTTTTGGCAAAATTGTGCTTATTGTAATTGACTGGTTTTCAGCTAATGTAGAGATTTTCTACTTAACCAACTTGAGATTCAGAAGGAGTTTTAGTGTGTTCCTATTCTATTTACATCTCTTTATTATCCTATTGTAGTGGTGTTTATATATGACTCAGAATTCATCTTTTAGATGCTCTGACTTCCTATATAAATGAACTGACTGTGTTTTTACAGTTTCATATGTGTTTATCTCTTGACTAAAACTATGATATGCCTCAACTTCCATGTTAAGTAGATTCATTGGATTACTGAACTGTTTGACTCCATAAGCCCAATGTGTACATGCTAAGGTGATTCTCAACCTATATCTGTCATTTATCTGTTCATTACTCAAATAGAGTTAGCCATATATATTTTTATCCAAATCATTAACCCTTGAGAGAGCCCTCTCAGGCTGAGGAGGCTAATCCTCAGTCAAAAGATTAGGTTTGAAATAGTTACATGAAGTTGACTGATTAAGCAGCCTATCAAATCCAATTTTGTGATAACACAAAACAATCCAAATCAAATAAACAAAAAATCAAGTACAAGAATAACTAACCTAAAATTCATTGAAACAAAGTTAAATTTTATAGAGAGATCACCGAAGTCGGCAGGCTAGATCCCAAATTCCAAAGCGATTTTTATGTTTTCCTCTGTGTTTATTCTCACAATCTCATAAATTACATAATGATAACAAGACCTCCACCCTCAAAGTGATACCAAGATTCACATCCTTCCCAGAAAGTCCAGAAACCCCTTCTGAAGTCAATGTATACATCCAATGTCCAATGCTACAATCCTTGCACTACTTGTCCTCTCAGTGAACGGTTATTGGCTCATTATTCCAGGGTACACTCCCACTGTGCATCTAATTCTATATGGAAATGCTAATGACCAGAAAAAATACATCCCTCGACCTTCCCTTCACTACTACATAGTCCCTTGGGAAATCTGGTAACCCCCTTTCATGTAGTCACTCACCTTCCAAGTTTCCCGGCATCCCCTTTCCTGGGCGATCCATCCCTTGGAAAGGGTTCCTTGAATTGGAAGGTCCAAAAATCAAGGAATTACCCTACCTCAGAACCATCATACAAGTCATAGCATGCTCATGGAATTCAATGGACACTATTGGGTACCAGTGTCCCACAATGGCCCTGCTACTAAAGTGTTTTACCAACATATTGTTGCTTGTTCCAATTCCTTCACTATTGCTGCTAATTCCTTTCAACCACCCAAATGGGAATTTTCATGCTTTCCTATACCAATAACATAATTCCATTAGAGTCAAAATAAATTGAAAAAATTCACATCATACCTCATCGGTGGTGGCCTGTCAATAAGGTACTCTTGAAATTTTGTTCACTTCCTATCCCAACAAATCAAACTAGTTGTTTGATTAAATCATCATGAATAAACATATCACATCCAGTTAGCTCAAAACTCAACCATCATAAATCATCATATATTACATGTAACCATGATAAATCAGAGTCATATATCACATGCATATCGCATTCAACCATGTACACATACACATAGTGTGCATCACACACATACAACCACACATGTCATATAACACCATACAATATGTGCACCTACACTTGACATACGACACATACACCTACACCCGATGTACAACTCAACAAATAAACCTACACCTGGTGTACAACACAACACAATACATGTACGTACACAGAGTACAACACAACGAATACACATGTCACTATACCACGACTACACAATACACATACGTGAAACATGTGCACAACACAACATGTACGACATGCACACAATACCACATGTATAACAATACCACATGTACGATATGTACACAATATCAAATGTACAAAAACAAAACCCTGCACAACGTGTACACAACACCACCTACAACATGTACATAACACCACATTTACATAACACCACTTTATGTACAATACACATAGCACCATGCGCACACAACACCACATGTACAAAATATACACAAATAATCGTACACACACAACACCAAATGTACAACATGTACATATCACAACATGTATACATCACCATATATACACAACACTGTATGTACAATGTGTACACTGCACCACATGTACACAACATCGCATATACAACATGTACACAGTATTATTTGTACATAGCACCACATATATAACATGTACATAGAGCCATATGTACCCAACATCACATATGAAACATGCACACAACACTATATGTACATAATATCGCATATTCAACATGCACAAAACACCATAAGTACACAATATCACATATGCTACATGTACAAAGCACCAGTATTGCAAATCCTAAGACGACACTATCCCTACCAGGAAACATTCCCTCCAGTTTTTGGTCAAGGTTTTCATTGATATTAATATGGCATTGTTTTTTATGGAAAATATTCTTGTGATGCATGAACTACCCTTTTGTCATGATTCCCTAACCTCATGAAAGACTCTCCTTATGCAAACCCTAACACTATAAAAAACTTAGTTGTGTTGAAGAAAATCGTAAGGTTTGAAACCCTAATCTTATGTGCATACTCTACATACCTCATGTATATCATGAATATTTAACTCTCTATAATGTTGGAATGAATAAAGGTCACACTTGGAGCCCTAAATAAGAAGCCCTTACCATGAAACCCTCCTAGGCACATGTATGCACATATAATGACAAACTCTTGTTCCCTAACATGGTTCAATGCAATAAATGCATCAATTCGTGAAGCCCTAAATTCATTTCTAAATATGCCCTAATCCTTATAATATTTAAGGCCCGAGTATAAGAATAAGAAACCCTAGACATAAAATCCTAAAGGCTGCCATGGATAAATTAATGATGACAGTTCATAAAAATATAAATTTATTTATGGAAAAATGAACTCATTTGAAGGTGGAATTGGCATAGGATTGTAGAGGATTGTTTCTTCTTTCCAATGAGCTATCAAGCGCCCTCTAACTCCTCATAACTGTGAGAAAATGAATTTTCATGTTTAAATATAACATTTTTTAAGGCTAGCCGACCTAAGCCTACAGAAAATAAGTGCCTCTCCTCCATTGCATTATTTAATTTTTATTCATTATAACTAAAAATGTATGCACATGAGTTCGATCTCCCTGTTTCAACAATTAAAATTCTAGTGAAGACTGTGAATTCGCAGAGAAAACAAGATGAGGTCGAGGGGGACTTTGAAACCATCGTTTGGGAATTTTTGGCCTAATTCTTCTATATTTTATAATAGCTCGGTGCATAGTCACTCCGTCTTTGTCCTGTATATTTGGTGGCCCGACTCATGGTTGATGAATAGTCTCGTTACATAATTCCTCGAACCCTATGTTGGGTGTGTCCGTATACCCTGTTATCAAGTGCGTACCTCAAATCGTAACAAGGGACAAGATAAAATTCCTAAAAATAACTCGGAACTAACAAAACCTATGCTCATAAAAATTTGGATCTTATGTGGTCATCCGTCTTGAGTCAGAAGGGTCCGTGTAGAAGAAGTCAATCGGAGTCGTTATTAAAAAATAACCTCACCTCCATCACAGAATTGTGAAGGATAATTCAAGCATGAACTATAGTAGATTTTGTGGGTGAATTTTTCACTCCATACCTCGATTCAGTGTCTGTTGTCCAACAAAACTAGCAACAAAGTCTTGTGGGAGGATATCACATTGGACTAGTGGATAGTCATTTTACTGGTGTCATCATAGCTCAGACCTATGGTCAACTTCCTTTGAAGGCTAGAACTGTGACAGTATTGGACTGTTACCATTGCAGTACCTTATAAAGGAATTCTCTTGAGGTAGTTTTGAAGGTGTAATAAAGCATTTGTGAAGAATATTTAAGCCACCTTTGGAGCAGTCCTGAAAGAACCTTGAAGTAGTCCTTTATGAGGTAGAGTTGAATACTTTTAAGATGAAATGAATGTCTTTAGTATAGAAAACTTGGAGAGGATATTTGGAGGCCCTTGAAGTGAAGTTTTGGAGCAGCATATAAGGCATTTAAAATAAGATTTGAAGCATTTTGCAACAAACTTTGAAGACATATCGATGCAGTTCCTAAGGCCATATTGAAAAAATCTTGATATCCTCCTTTTTTAGTAGACCTGAAGAAGATATTGTACACCATTTTCAAGTAGCTCTCTCTTGGAACTATTCTGGAATATATCTTGAATCTTTTGGACATAACTTGGTGATATTTTTGAGCATATTTGAAGAGGTTTTTGGAGAAGCCTATTGAAGACATTTCTTGGGGAAACTTATTGAAAAAACCTTTAGGAATTATTGAAGACATCTGGAAGCTGATCTTGGAAGCATTATAGGAGACTGTGATGCATTGAAGCCATATTGAGGTGACCTTGGAGAATTTTGTTTGGTTGAAATGAAAAGTTGTGGTGACAACTTCTGAGAAGATAAAGTTCTCATTGATGAAGTGAATTGGAGATTAAGTGAACGAATTTTTGAAGATAAATGTGAAGAATTTGTTAGGGCTGGTTGCAGAAGATATTGGGAGTCTTTAATAATCACTGAATCTATCTTTAAGAATTGAAGTTATGGGTTGGAGCCCTAGAGGATAGGAGTCCTCAAGAAGACTAGGCTATAGCCTGCACCAGAGATAGGATTTAAGCCCAAGACGTTGGAACCTCATAAAGACAAGGTTGGTGCCTTGGGAAGATAGGATTGGAGCCCTAGAGGTTCGAGCCTTGTGAAGTCCAAGTCGATTCTAGGAAAAGTACAGGTTGGAGACTTGTGGATTGGAGTCCTACATTATATTGTAAATAATAGGATTGAAGTCCTCATTATTCCTGATTAATAAAATTATTTATTCTTATTTTTGGTTTTGTGTTATAATTATAAGTGATCTAACTGGTAAAAATAACAATTGAAAATAAATATTGATTCACCTCCCCTCTCAGAATTTCCAACACTAGCGTCTTTCCACTATTCATGCATGTTCCAACATGTCATCAATCACACTTTTTCCATTCCACTGATGTATCCCTCAACATTACCTTTCCATAACATAAGCATAGGCATAATTTAAGCATATAATATCAATTCATATCCACATGATATTGAACTTGTAGATTTGTCAGGGTTACTCTTCCCACTTTATTCCTTATAAACCATGAACCTTTTAATTCCATTAACCTGCATATGCAATCATTCCTCCGCAAGAATGATTCTTGATGACCCTGTTAGAAAATGGAATATATATATATATATACACACACACACACACACACATCAACATAAAATAATCATGATCCCTAACGAACCTCTCAGACAACAACATACATAGATACATATATATACGTCATCATAACTATAAGCACAACATAATTACCAAATATCATAAAGTTAAGGTTAAGAGAACTCCCATTATCCATGCACAACATGTAAAACATTGAGAACAATAGTTCCCAACTTAGCCAAGGCATATGTTTTGTTACGTCCATTTACTTGACCTTTCCTAATACCTTTCTCATGATTATTTTGTCATATTCCATTTATCCCAATGGACCCAACCAACTCAATCAATTTTCATACTCTTGCCTTTAGTTTCCTTTATACATGCACTGAGCTTCATCTAGGTCTTACATTACCTATTGGGTTTCATCAAGATCTTCCTGAACTCCATTAAATTTCTTATTCCCCAATAAATTACCAAGACCAAAAAACATAAAATACAAGAACAAGAACAAACAGGAAGAAAACCAATATAATACAACCCCAAAAACAAAGTGGCATGGCCATGCACCAGACACAAACAAAACTGCAAATGCAGCACAAAAAACTCACAAGATTCTGGAAGCACAAGACTAACAAAAAACACCATGAATCAAGCCCATGGGTTCCCAATGCTTCCAAAGGAAAGCTCAACCTAAGCCTTCTTAAATAGTTCATGGCATTCTCTTTTTCCATGCAATCCCCTGCACCATATTTCCATAAACACACAACTATCAGTGCATAAATAAACATAACAATATACCAGCTACCTTACCTTTTTGTACCAAACACGTTTCCTTGTAACTGAACACATCCATTCCATTTCTCAAGGGACTCCAATTCCCTTGACGGATCCAAATATAACTAGAAACTAGCTAATATACATGTCAAATACATGTTCATGAATCTAACACATATCCACATAATGTTAGACGAAATCAAGGTTAAGAATACTTCGTGTGTGCAAAGCACTTATTTGTTTGGAATTGTGGTTTCCAAACATAGCCAAAGGAATCCTCACCTAATTCATTTATTTTAACTTTTACCTTTCTATAATTGAGTCTCATTATGTACTGTCACATCACCCAACGATTATTTATATAAAAAAAAAAAAATTATTACCTTGTCATGCTAATACTAAATCAACTGTTACTTATTTGTTTGGAATTGTGGTTTCCAAACATATCCAAAGGAATCCTCACCCATTTCATTTCTTTTAACTTTTACCTTGCTGCAATTGAGTCTTATTATGTACTTTCACATCACCCAACTATTATTTATATAAAAAGATCAATTGTTACCTTGTCATGCTAGTACTAAGCATTTTTCCCTGCAACTGTTCACATATGTCAGTCACATGTTCCAAAGATCAAAACATCATGTCTATTAATTTGAAATCAACCTTTACCGAGACTAACAACCATGTCATAATCAAATAACAATCATTAGTCATACTACTACTACTAGCATGCACTTACACTCAAGCGCGTATCAACTATCTCAACACATATTGAGTTAGTACAATTGTCTTAAATAAGATCATTCCTTCATGCAGTATTATAGACACACTCATATCATGAAATTAATCAAACATTCAAAGAGCCGATAAACATACCATATTAGATAAACCAAATAGACAAAATAACCAAACCCATACCTCATTGTATCTTAGGGGAGGCTACCACATCTCCACAAGTCATACCATATTAGTACGACAAAATATCACAAATATATTGAATCACACTGAATATCATAACCATAACCATCTGCACAGGCCAATCTTGATTAACACAATACATATAAGATCAAGATATTAAATGCAATGACCATAATCATCATGTGTATGACCAAAATCCATATAAAAACAAGTTACTATCATTCATGACTATCCTACACATATACATATGACCACACTAAAGAACTAAAATCTATAATTTATGTAACCACATGATAATATAATTACATGCATGCATATATCCATAATTCTTATAACAACCATTGACCCACATCTTTTGCCCAACATAAAAACTTCTATGATGATACTTTATTTACCTTGAGGTGCAATGCTGCAATGCTACAACCTCGTTGTGGTAGTGTATTTGGCGCAAGGGTGTACGAAATACACTTCTTTAGCAAGGTGGTTGCTACCTGCACAAGGTCACGGAGAAAAATGATTGTCTACTGTTAGTGGAACATATTTTACATAATGTAAACCAAGTTTGAGGGAAAAATAAGCATACAATAGTAAGAACAAAACAAAACACAAAATGCAAAATACAAACGCTTGTTGCAGCAAACAACCTAATAACACAAGTGGAGAATTCTCCCTTTATTAGGTGTTGGTGGTAAAAAAGATACAATGCTAAACACTCGAAGAGGGTCCTTTGAGATATGGAGCTAAAATACCCAAAACAAGGAGGTCTCCTTCCCTCGAGTTCCTGCAAGCATCTCTTCCCTCTCTCAAAGGATGGTAGATCAAGATCAAATGGTGGAACTCTCTCTCTTGGTCTGAGATGTTGGTTGGAAAACATACGAGTCCTTCCAATCCCTCTGTTGTTGGACTATGCAAGCTAGTTTTCTAGGAAGCAATTTGGCCAGCATAACAATGTGTCTCCAATTCTTCTTCCAAAGGGTGGTTTATATAGACATTCTTTAAATCCCCCCCCCCTCTCTTGGCCCAAGATGGATAGTGACACAAGAGTGGAGGAGGGATTCCTTTATGTGCTACATTTAAGCCTCGAGGTGTCTCCATGTCGACTGTTCTTGTTAGCACTAAGTGGAGAATCTTCCTAACCAAGTGTGCCAAGTGGTCCCGGATGGTGACATTTCTTCATCCTCAGGACTGCGCGACTCTCGAAGGAATAGCCACACTACCGCGCAAAAGCCCTTTGTTGCCAGTGTGTTTTCCATTAAATTGTCCCTTAACCTTAGGAAAAATTAAATTTTGGTCTACTGTAATATATTCCTTCTCTGAAAATATTCATCTGTACCTACTGCTAAACATTTTTAATGTATTTTTCCTGTACGATTTTTTGGTGTTAACAATTCCCCCCTAATGTATGAGGTCTAGGAAGAACTATATAGTGGAAATACATTATGTCTGTTTGTTTGTTTGTTTGATTTTTTTTTATCCTTTTCAGAGAGAGAGAGAGAGATAGTAACTTGCTTTGGAAATGAGTTGGGAGACCCCTTGCCTTAAGTAGAAAAACACCATGCTCTGTAGGAAACCTGTAAAAGATAAAATAAGAAATATTTCTATGAGGCAAACATGTCCCATGCTCGTGATGTTTGACTAGTTAAGCTAATATGATAGATACTAGTTCCATTGTGTCATGTTTTGTAGCTGGTGACCTACTGCTAGTTGATGATGATGGTTGCTGATGCCCTAAGGGGTGTTTTTCTTTGAACAAAAAGACGTAATGTGGTACCCAAATGCATGTGATATTTAGATAAAGTGCTCAAAGGATGCATGGTTATTTGACTATTAGGGACCTTCCCATGTAAGCATGGTTAAAAGAGATGCTTATTGATATATGGGTCTTCAGCGAATTTTGACACATTGCAACGGTTATGAATTACGATACCATCCTTGACATGAAAACTTGTGTTGATGTCGAATGCTAAGAGGATCATTGACATCAATGGGCAATGTTAATTCCCATTGTTCCATCCGAGGATGCCCCTGTTGTGGTGAGGACTCATCCAAGGTACTACCTCCTTCTCGGAAAGTAGTTTTTGAAGTCAACAAGAAGAAAGCATCAACCGATCGAAACAAGTACTAATGCAAGGGACCAGGGTTTCCGATGTAGTAGGGTTCAATGTGAAAGGTTAGCAAGACATGACGACGAGGGATGGCTATAACTAACGATGGTGGTTAAGTGGCCCGAGATCGAAGCTGTAAATGCGAGTGGTGACAATCATAACAATTTCTGA
This sequence comes from Pinus albicaulis, assembly GCA_034641835.2. Classification (NCBI taxonomy): domain Eukaryota; kingdom Viridiplantae; phylum Streptophyta; class Pinopsida; order Pinales; family Pinaceae; genus Pinus; species Pinus albicaulis. Next base: position 13,839 of record JAXQQM020081956.1, on the reverse strand, counting down.
TGGGGAAACCCCTAGGGTCGGTAGGACACCCAAGGTGGGTGTATGCTTGCTGTGATTTTCATGGATGGGTGTGGTAAAGAATGCGCAACTTCAACCAAGGGTGATTAGGGACTGCTTCCAAGTAATAAATGTAAATGGATGGGTGGGAGTCTTCTCCTAAAAAAATCTTTGTACACTTTCCAAAATAATATGAAAGTGGTTTTGATGTACAAGCATGGAGATGGGTGCCCCATTAACATGAATAATCTTGCACGATGATGTGAGGAGTGTGTTTTTTTGAGGGTGGGGGCCCCATTGATTGATCTCGGTGCAAGGGTGATGAGGTAGATGAAATGTCACAGATGGGCTATGCTTATGAGGGTGTGATAAGCCAAACGTGACACACAATGATGCGTTTTTGTCAATCCATTTTGTAGAGAATAGTAGGTCGAGAAGGGTTTAACATGCAATGGGTAAAACTTGACTTGATGTTTGAAAATGTGTGTATGAACATTAAGTGGTTATGGGGCCAAATTTTATGGTGTGGTGTGTGGTCTACATGAGTGATGGATGCCATGGATGGTGAGGCTCTACCAACCTGCAAGGGTGCTTGTCATGTGCAAGATGGGGTGATGATAAACATGGTCGGGTGAATGGAACCTATGTTATAACTCATTAGTCTTAACACTTTCTGGTGAGCTAATTTGTAACCCTCTCATTAACACAACTATTTCTTATCAATCCGGGTTGTTTACGCTTTGAGGCAAGTTCACTATATGTGAAGATCAGATGTAATCAAACCTTGAAAGATAAGTTATTCAAACGCTGAAAGTAATACATCCTATAATTCTAATTCAATTAGTTTTAAAAGAGGAAGAATATTGAAATGGTTCTTGACTCAAGAAGTCCACTTTCACCTCAATTACCACTTAATGAATCAGAGATTAAAACCAAGAGCTTAAGATGGATAAATTATTAGTGAAAGAAAATCTTAGCTTAAGAGACACATAAGGTATTCCATCATAATTCATTCATCTCAATATCAAAATCTCAATAAGAAACTACTTGCATACAAACAAAGGAAACTAGTTTTAATTCATCATTTTAGTAGAAGGGATGCTCAACTTGAACACCTGTTTTTCCAAATTGATAAAGTGATGAATAAACTATGAACTCATGAAATCAATCATTATGCATGAACCATAAAGCAATCTGAAATAAAGCTTTGAAAAACCAGTTCTACAATAACCAAATTACAAGGAAATAAAACTAGTTAACAAGGAAGTGTACTTAGCTTGGAATGGGGGCCCTTCCACCCTTGCCTTGCACACTTGAGAGGTGATCTCAGAAGCTTAAATTCAGTTACACATCCATAGAATTGAACAGAAAAATAATAATAACACAAGTCTTCAAATTAGCTCCTCAATCCAAAGGTGTCACAGCATAAAAGTATAATAAGTCAATACATAAGCCATCAAAGTTTTGGCTTTAAATAAGAAGTCTCATGAAACAAACTGATCTATATTCACTCAAACAAACCCATATACTCTCATCCACCTATCTAAGTCGAATTCATTACTCCTATCCCAAGAAATATGACCAATTCCATAGAATCTCAAAACTGCCCTATTTCTATGAGATTTCTGAATGACTAGTCATGATTGACTAGCACCAAATGGGCCTAATAAAGCTTGTTCTGTTCGAACTAAGCATAGCTGGCTTAGTCCTAGTTGCCAAGCTGTCCATCCATGCATTCAATTCGTGCCCAAGTGTCCTGCAACCACATCAACCATAGAACTATTACGGGAATTTCTGAATCTGCCAATTTTGCACTAAAAACCAAACTTTCATAAAAACTTTAGAAATTGAAAAATTAAAATTAAATACCCGAATGGATATCAAATATACATCAAAATGGAATAAATGAAGGGAAAATGGATGGGAAATAGATGGATTAGTAAGTTTCTTTGAGCAAAAATAAGACCAAAACTAAGGCCCAACATCTCTCCCTTGCTTATCATCAAGCATGTCCCCATGCTTGCTTATTCCTCTTTGACCTTCTTCTCTCTGTAGTAGATGATGTACCTGTAGATGCTTCTTGTTGTGCTGCCCTGACCAAACAATCCAAACCTGTGTCATGTATTTCCCTGAACAAAGCTGCTTTGACCTTCTGTTTTTCATACTTTGCCTGTCGCATATTCTTTTCCTTTAACCATTTAAATGCTTGCTTAGAAAGTAGATCATTTTTCCGTTTCAGTCTCCCCAATTCTTCATTTAATTTTTCATTTTCCTTAACCAATTTAGCATTATCTTTCTTATTTGCCTTGTTTTCCTCTTTTAATTGTTTCTCCAAGATTTTGCTAATTTCCAATTGGTCAGTTAAGTCCCTGATTCTTCCAAGATTGATTTCTTTTTCAAAATCTTGTGTTGTTTTCATTAGTGATGCTGTTGCTGCATCATCATATGAAGAATCCCTCTCAAATACTTCTTGTGCAATGTCATTTTCTTCTTGTTGTCTTGGGGAATATGTTTCTACTTCCTTGTCTAAGTCAATGGGACTTTTATTCCTAAATCTTCTAGGAATAGACATAACAGATGTTTCATTTTCCTGCATGGCCATGTTATTCTGCTGTTTAGCTCTTGTTTTGGGATACAAGGGTGAGTTCATCAATCCTCTGTTTTCCTGCTCTGTTTTATCCTGTACTTCCTTAATCTGTTCAATGAACTGATTTTTAGACATGAACTCTCTCCATACTATGCCCTGTGACCTCACCTGATACTCAACTAGGATTTTGATCAATCCTTGATGGTAAATATGTCCTGCTTTAGGCCTGTGTTCATGTTTTACTGTTTCAATCATTCTCAAGAGGCTCCTATATAGGAAGTAAGGCAAGTTAATCCTATCCTCTCCCTTAATATGCTGTAGAAGTCTGACATGATACAAGTGGGCAACGCTATATCCTCTATCACAAGTCAAAAACTTCTGGATGACCAAAACCAACTCACCCCATGGTTCATTGAACCATTCCCTGGGTATCCCTTTTGTTCTATCAAAAGTCCCTTTCCGGTTATTCTCAAGAAAGAAAGTCCAAGCTTTCTCCTTGAAGTGCAGGCCTTTGTAATACTTCTCACCTATCATGGGTAGATCTAAAGCTTGGGAAAGATATTCTTGGGTTACAGGAATAATGACATCTCCTACCCGTGTCTGGTCTTGACTGAAGTTATTTATAAAGTCCCTGGTTATCTGTTCAGAGTGGCCATCAAATTTTTGTAAAAAGCTTATCATCCCTGCTTGGTAAATTTTTTCTATAGTTTCCTTCCCCCAGCTCTCTATCTGAAATTTTGGCTCTACTCTAACTGACATTGTTTCTGAAAACCAATGAATGAATGCCTCTGCTGTTACTAATTTCATCTTGACAATAAAAATATAACTATTGTTTGTTTTCAAAACGAAATTTTTAAAGCAAAGAAGCTTACCTTCCTCCTCTCAACAATTTAACTCTGATTTTCTTAACCTCTGTTTACTCTTTTCTCTGCAGCAGCACTGTTTTAGTTCCCTGTTCAAACAAGCAAACACCTGTATACCCCTGTCAATATGCTAATCTCTGTTCTTGAAAACAAAATACATATGCAAACAATGTTCCATGTATGCTCATCGCCTTATACTGTTGCCAAAATTAAACCATAGGTTCACTGTGTATGTACAATCAAGAAAAATAAGGAGTGTTTTGACTACAGCGCATGCATATGGTTCTCGGCCTCAAAACACAAATGATAAAAAAAAACACAGCGCATTTAAATTGAGTTTTAAATGGCTCGGCAATCGAACTCCCTTTGGCAACCAAAAATCGCACATGGCATGGCTCGTTCGGCCCTTAGAAACTTCAATCCCCTGTTTCCGTTAAAACAAAAACAAAAACGCGCAGGCAGCAAGGGTTCATAACAGAGACATATGGCGTTTTCATGCATATGATACGTTAGGGATTGACTGTTGTTGAAGTGTTAATGGAATCAGCGCGCAACACAATAAAGTGTGCAATCAAAACAAAGCGCAGTGCGCATTCAACCAACAGCGCGCACAATTCAATCAACAAATACCGCCATGCAACATAAACACGCCATAACAATCATATTTCGGTGCCTCCTCTGTTCATAGACTTCGTTATGAACACGGCACATCGTTAAAACTCCACATATAATGCCAGACCCTAACGTGTTATACATGCAATGAATTCACATTTAAATTCTGCGCGATTCACTAGTAGTTTATGCCATGATTTACGCAGTGAATCAACTGATTTAGTGCTGTGGTTTCAGCATTACCTGTTGTCAACGAGCGCTTGAGGAATATCCGGCGCTCCAAATCCCTGTTCAACCGTTCAATTGACTGGTGGCAAGAGCAGAGTAACATAACCATTAATAACAGATAGTTCACAATGTATACTTCCACTGTTTGCCGAGCTTAAACAATTATCCCATTACCTGATTGAATCCCAAAAATCGGTGATCACTGATCGTTAAAACCGGGATGATTTTCCTTCTTAAATCCGCCCAAACTCGCTTCACCCTTCTTTTCACTAGTTTGCAGCTTCAAACACCATCTCTCTGAGCTATTTGGCAATGAGGACTGAGGTTTAAACAATCAAGAACTCGGTCGATTCATGACCATTTCATGGGTGTACTGTGCGCCTCTCGTTCATTGGTGTTACAGTGCATGGTTGGTATGGCCGTCCTGTTTGACCCGTCACCCGACTGTGTCATGAGGATGGCCAAATCATCGTTTTATTTTGAATGGTATGCGCATAACATTATTGCCACCGTCGTGTGCTCCTCATGCGTGCAATGATATTCAGGCATTGTTTGTATTGCAATGAGTGTGTATGCAATTACCATTTGACAATACCCCGCCGCAATACTTATATGCACAGTCGTGCCATATAGTTTGCGCGCGGCCTTCCACCATTCCTTATATCATATGCGCCCTTTCCTAAGTTTATACCATATGCCTTCACTTATATCATATACCATATGTTTTATACCATTATATCATATGCGCTTTGGGTTATGATATATATATATGACTATGGCGCATGCACACCATTTGGACTATGGTATATAATTTGATATGGTATATATTTACTTTGATTTCCATATAGCGCATGAGTTTTGTTTGGATTATATAGCATATCTTTATAATTTTAAAATGACCATCTTGGGTCATATTTAAAATTATCACCATTACTAATGCTTGAGTTGTATGTGCAGGTTGAAAAGTTGTCCCAGTTTGGTCTTTTAAGCTCTTAAAGAAAAATACTTAGGGGTTAATGAAATGAATATGTATGGAAATGAAATGGAATATGATGTATAAGGGTTATAGGGTATGTATAGGGAATATAGGATATGAAATGATAATGAATATCCTCAGGTACTAATTTCGACTTAACAAAAACTAAAAATTTCTAAGAAAAATTTGAATTTTCAAGCACAAAATGACTATACATATACTCCCCTGGATGATGTTTGTACAAGTGGGATGAAATCAATTGATCAGATGTTGTAGATGGATCAAAAAGTAAACTTTATTGCTGCTCCTTGTTCTTCATGCTCTGGTTCTTGAATTGTTAGTCAGGTCCCTCTGTAATGATTCTTTGTTTTAGGTCCCTCTGCACTGCTTACAGAATATGCACATGTTGTTTTGACATTGGCAGGTCTTTCAGGTCCCTCTGTAATGATTTCTTATTTCAGGTCCCTCTGTTGACAATACAAGTTCCTTCTATACTTCAGCTTTCCAGCTAAAGATCTGATGCAAGTCTCCCCCTTGTTTAAGATGTGACTTGTCCTCAAGTCAGTGTTGGTGGAGAGTACCTGTATTGAAATTATGTGAGAACAGTAGAACAAGAATAAGGAATTCATAGAGTCCAAGTTGCCCCGGTTTTCCCCTATGAATTCATGTTTGCTAAGTGCCAGTTGCCTGGTTTTCACTAGCAAACAAATTATTTTTTATGTTTTTTTTTTATGTTTTTATTTTATTTTTTATTTTTTTTATTTTAATTTTTTTATGTGTTTTTTATTCAACTACAAGACTAGAAGATGGCTGAGCCTGGTGTGCCATGACTTCCAGTTCTGTATCTTCTATCAGTTGTTTCATAAATGCTTCTTTACTGATAGGCCTATTATAAACTTTGAGCCTATGTCCATTCACTATAAAGGAGGTGGAGTCTTGGTCGATTGTCCTGATCTTGACTGCTCCATTGTCAAAGATTTCGTCAATTTCATATGGCCCTAGCCAGTGTGTTGTGAACTTTGCTTTGAAGTCTTTGAATTTGGAGTCAAAAAGTAATGCCCAGTCTCCCTTGCGAAATGTCTTTGTTTTGATATATATGTCGTGCCACTTCATTCTTTGTTGTTGCACCAATGTAGTATGTTTTATGGCTTGTTGACGATGCTCATCCAACTGATTCAGTTCCATGATCCGCTGCTGTTGTGCTTCTGTCAGGTCTAGTCCTAGTTCAGCTGCTAGTCTGTATGTTTGTATTTGAAACTCTATAGGCAATAAGGCCTCTTTTCCATATACTAACTGGTATGGACTAAAAACAGTTGTATTCTTCCATGTGATTCTATAGGCCCATAGTGCATCTTGTAATTTTTCAGACCAATCTTTTCTGTTCAGCTGTACTGTTTTTGTCATGATATTTTCTAGGACTTTATTTGTTGATTCAACCTGCCCATTTGCTTGAGGATGATATGGTGTAGATTTTCTGTGTTTGATCTTGTATTTCTCTGTTAGATCTCGTACCAGCTTTGATGTAAACTGTGTTCCTTGATCTGTTACAATTTGTCTAGGTACTCCATATCTGACAAAGATTTCTTCAAAAAGAAAGGTGACCACTGTATCTTTTGTTGCTCTATTCACTGCTTTAGCCTCTGCCCACTTGGTTACATAATCTGTACATACTAAGATGTACTTCTTTCCATTTGATGGTGGATTGATGGGTCCAAAAAAGTCAAGTGCCCATTGCTCAAATGGTTCTATGAGGACCTGTGGCTTCAGCGGCATCTCATCTCTTGTGATTGGTCTCCCTGTTCTCTGGCAACTGTCACATTGCTTGACATATTTCTTAGAGTCTTTGAAGATGGATGGCCAGTAGTAGCCTAGTTGCAGCACCTTATATGCTGTTCGTTTATCTGCAAAATGGCCACCACATGGTTCATCGTGACATGCTCTTAGAATGTCTAATATTTCATCTTCTCGCACACATTTTCTAATTATCAAATCTGAACTAGTATAAAATAAATCACCATTTACCCAACTATACCTAGAGCTTTCTCTAACAATTTTGTGTCTTTTCTTTTTAGTGAATTGAGTTGGAAACTTTCCAGAAGATAAATAGTTTGCAATGTCTGCAAACCATGGTGTTTTTACTGTGATGGCAAACAGGTGTTCATCGGGAAAGTTATCTGCAACCAGATTTGGATCGTTGGGTGAATGTATGCGGGACAGAAAGTCAGCCACTTGATTTTCCTTGCCTGGCCGGTCTTGTATTGTGATATTAAATTCTTGCAATAATAGTAACCATCTTGTTATTCTTCCATTGGTGATGGGTTTATTCATCAAGTATTTGATTGCTGAATGATTTGTATGAATGAAAACTTGATATCCTGTTATATAATGTCTGAATTTGTTTACTGCATGTATAACGGCTAACATTTCTTTCTCGGTGACTGTATAGTTCAATTCTGCAGGTGTTAGATTCTTGCTTATAAAGTATATTGCATAATTGAACAAATTCTCTTTCTGTCCAAGGGAGGCACCTATTGCAGTATCAGATGCATCAGTTGATATATGAAATGGCAAAGACCAATTTGGTCCACGGAGAATGGGTGCAACTGATAATTTTTCTTTCAGATTTTGAAATGCATTTTGACAGTCATTTGTCCAGTGAAATTCAATATCTTTTGCTAATAGTTTAAACAGAGGTTGGGCTATTTTACTGAAGTTTTCAATAAATCGTCTATAATAGCCTGCATAGCCTAAGAAACTTCTTACCTCTTTCTGTGTTGTAGGAGGCATTAAGTTTACTAGGACTTGGATTTTTGCTGGATCCACTTTAATTCCTGAAGCAGAAATATGGTGTCCCAGAACTATTCCTTCTGTCAACATCATATAGCATTTCTCATTGCTTAATGACAAATTTGTTTCAATGCATCATTTTAGAACTTTCTCAAGGTTATTTAGGCAATCATTATATGTGTTTCCATAAACTGTGAAGTCATCCATATAAACCTCTACACATTCATGAATTAGATCAGCAAAGATTGCAAGCACTGCTCGTTGAAAAGTTGCAGGTGCATTACATAAACCAAATGGAAAAACATTATATGCATAGGTTCCCCATGGGCAAGTGAATGTTGTCTTGTCTTGGTCTTCTGTTGCTATTCTTATCTGGTTGTATCCGCTAAACCCATCCAAGAAGGAGAAAATTTTTTTTCCAGCTAATGAGTCTAACACTTGATCAATGAATGGTAGAGGAAAATGATCTTTTAATGTAGCTTTGTTTAGTTCTCGATAATCCACACATACCCTCCACTTTCCATTTTTCTTTGGTACAATAACCAGTGGAGAAACCCATTGACTATCTGAAATAGGATAGATGAATCCAACATTTAACAATTTTTGCAGTTCTTCTTTCACTATTTCTTTCATCATGGGATTCATTCGTCTTTGAGGTTGTCTTACGGGTTTGAGTTGATCATCTGTATAGATGTGGTGGACACATGTGCTAGGATGGATTCCTTGCATGTCAGTATAATCCCAGGCAAAAGCTTTTGAATATTTCTGTAATAATGTAATTACCTCTTGCTCTTGTGCTGATTGCAACTGGTTTCCAATGTTTAAATGTTTTCCAGGATTTACCTCAATTGTTTTTATTGTTGGATTGGAGATTGTGTTTACAGGAAAGATGTCTATAAAATATTTCCGCAAAGTTTGAACAGTACAAGTTTCCTGAAAGCATTGATTCAAAAGGTTACTTGCAGCTTCATATTGGACTTCTCTAAGCTGCTCTGAAATACTTGGTTCTGAAATGAAAAGATCCATTAAGTCTTCATTCTCTTCTTCTTCTCTCAAATCAAAGAATTGATTTATACTTAAAACTGATTTAGTTTGCTGTTTTTCTTGAGCTTCAAGCACTGATTCTAAAGAAGTTGATTGTGCGGGTGAATAAAGAGCAATGTGTTTCCTTTCATCTCCATGTGAAATAATCATGCTTCCTGATCTGCATCCTATGAAGGCATCAGCGGTAGCTAACCATGGTATGCCTAAGATTAGAGGATGTCCTCCCAAATTTGTTTTTGGTTGCAAGATAAGGAAGTCAACAGGATACTCCCATGAATCCAAAGAGACTATGATATCTTCCAATATTCCTTCAGGAACAACTTTAGATCTGTCTGCTAGTTCTAGGATTGTAGAGGTTGATCTAATGTTGTTCAAATGCAAAGTTTTCATTGTCTCCATTGTCATTACATTTATAGCTGCTCCCAAGTCTATTAATGTGTTTGGTACTGAGAAATTATTTATTGATATAGTAACCATAGGGATACCGGGATCAATATATTTTTCTACTATGGTTTGTGTAGACATGAGGCTTGCTAGTTTACCAATGACTTGGATTGTAGTAGGATCCTTCTTCTTTTTCTGTGATTTCTTAATGCACAATTCCTTTATTGTTTTAGCATATATTGGTATTTCTTTAATTGCCTTCAACAAAGGAATTTTTATATAAGCATTTTTTAACTCATCTAAAATATCAAATTCGGGAAGGGTTATTTCTTTTTGTTGTTCCACTAACCTTTCAGGATAAGGTGGTGTTTGTGTTGTAATGTTTGTTCCTTTCTGAATTTGTATCTCAGTTTGTGATGTTTTAGGTGATTCTCCTTGTTCAGTTGGTTCTTCTATGATTGGAGGAGAATCCTTTTTAAGCACTTTTCCAGACCTTAGATGGACTTCATTAAGAGGAAGAATTGAATATGTGGGAAAACATGTTGCTTCCTCTACAGTGTATGCAGCTTTGTCCACCTTATTATTCGGATTTGCCATTGGTTGGGCTGGTAATTGAGTTGGTCTGGGTTGATTTGTGGGTAGTTGTAACTGTTGTGGTTGGGTCAACAACGGTGGAGGATTCTGCTGTGAAGATGGGATGGATTGTGGATATGCAGAATGTTGTTGTTGAAATGGTATGGATTGTGGATATTGTGGATATGTAAATGGCTGTTGGTATTGTTGCTGATATTGTTTTTGATACTGTTGAGGTGGATGGTTTCCATAACCATATCCTCTCCAACCTTGTGCAGGTTGTTGTGGATATTGTTGTGGAAGCCAAGCTTGCCATGGCATTGGAGGGGTCCAAGGATTTTGAGGTGGATAGAGGTAATTTTGTTGAGGGAATTGTTGTTGATTTTGTTGAGGCATCCTAGGTTGCCATGGTCTTCGTGGTGCTACATAATAAAAACCTTCTATTCCTGGCACTTCTTCCATTGAATTCATTTGTAATTCTTTCAATCTTAGACAATTTTCTGTGGAATGATTTCCTGTACAAAGACCACAAACCTGAACACTCTGAACACTATCCAAAGGACATTCTCTCAATGGATGTTTCTTTCTACATTTGGGACAAAAGATTGCTAGAGCTTGTTCTTGTTCTTCTTTCTTCTTGTTTGTCTTTAGCACATCTACTTGTGTCCCTAATGTACTCAAGAGATCTGTTTTAAAGTTCTCCAATAAACTTCCTATTTCAGCTCTTGTTATCCCTCCTGCAGCTGACTTTGCTGCTTTTGAACTTACTTCTCTTCTTCCTGTTTTTTCTCTTCCTCTAGAATATTTTTGACATAAGTCAACAATTTCTTCGAATGGTAGGTTTGAAATGTCTCCTTTACCCATCACATTCAAAATGTCAAGGTATTCATCCCTTATACCCTTGAGAAATATTGTTCGAATGGTTTCTTGATTTAGAGAGTGTTGTTTAGATTTCTGTAGATTATATAAAAATATTTCCAAATATTCTTCTAAACTTTCATCTTCTTGTTGTGTCATTCTGAAAACATCTTCCTTTGAATCTCTAGATCTACAATAAGCTTGATATTTTTTAAGGAACACTGATCTCATATCATCCCAAGAAGCTATTGTTTGTTCTCCTAAACCCATAAACCATTTCAAAGCTGCTGCTTTTAATGTTGCAGGGAAAAGACGAAGTTTATGAATGTCATCAATGTATCCATATGTTCTACATAGAATATCAAATTCAAACATAAATGCATCAGGATCTTCCGTGGACATTCCATAAAAATTTGGCAATACAGAAGGTGGAATATTTTTCATTTTCACTTCTTCTCCTAATATTGCACTTGTGTCTATTAAAAGGCTCGCATTTCAAGGATTAAGGAGAAAGCTTGGAATTTCTTTCTTGAGAAGAACCGGAAAGGGACTTTTGATAGAACAAAAGGGATACCCAGGGAATGGTTCAATGAACCATGGGGTGAGTTGGTTTTGGTCATTCAGAAGTTTTTGACTTGTGATAGAGGATATTGCGTTGCCCACTTGTATCATGTCAGACTTCTACAGCATATTAAGGGAGAGGATATGATTAAATTGCCTTACTTCCTATATAGGAGCCTCTTGAGAATGATTGAAACAGTAAAACATGAACACAGGCCTAAAGCAGGACAGATTTACCATCAAGGATTGATCAAAATCCTAGTTGAGTATCAGGTGAGGTCACAGGGCATAGTATGAAGAGAGTTCATGTCTAAAAATCAGTTCATTGAACAGATTAAGGAAGTACAGGATAAAACAGAGCAGGAAAACAGAGGATTGATAAACTCACCCTTGTATTCCAGAACAAGAGCTAAACAGCAGAATAACATGGCCATGCAGGAAAATGAAACATCTGTTATGTCTATTCCTAGAAGATTTAGGAATAAAAGTCCCATTAACTTAGACAAGGAAGTAGAAACATATTCCCCAAGACAACAAGAAGAAAATGACATTGCACAAGAAGTATTTGAGAGGGATTCTTCATATGATGATGCAGCAGCAGCATCACTAATGAAAACAACACAAAATTTTGAAAAAGAAATCAATTTTGGAAGAATCAGGGATTTAACTGACCAATTGGAAATTAGCAAAATCTTGGAGAAACAATTAAAAGAGGAAAACAAGGCAAATAAGAAAGATAATGCTAAATTGGTTAAGGCAAATGAAAAATTAAATGAAGAATTGGGGAGACTGAAACGGAAAAATGATCTACTTTCTAAGCAAGCATTTAAATGGTTAAAGGAAAAGAATATGCGGCAGGCAAAGTACGAAAAACAGAAGGTCAAAGCAGCTTTGTTCAGGGAAAGACATGACACAGGTTTGGATTGTTTGGTCAGGGCAGCACAACAGGAAGCATCTACAGGTACAGCATCTACTACAGAGAGAAGAAGGTTTGTAGTATAGTGGTGAGTATTCACTTTGTCACGCGAGTGACACGGGTTCGATCCCGACAACGAGCGCCAAAATGTTGAGCTAATTTATGTACCTAAATTAACACAATTATTTCTTATCAATCCGGGTTGTTTCTGCTTTGAGGCAAGTTCACTATATGTGAAGATCGGATGTAATCAAACCTTGAAAGATAAGTTATTCAAAAGCTGAAAGTAATACATCCTATAATTCTAATTCAATTAGTTTAAAAAGAGGAAGAATATTGAAATGGTTCTTGACTCAAGAAGTCCACTTTCACCTCAATTACCACTTAATGAATCAGAGATTAAAACCAAGAGCTTAAGATGGATAAATTATTAATGAAAGAAACTCTTAACTTAAGAGACACATAAAGTATTCCATCATAATTCATTCATCTCAATATCAAAATCTCAATAAGAAACTACTTGCACATAAACAAAGGAAACTAGTTTTAATTCATCATTTTAGTAGAAGGGATGCTCAACTTGAACACCTGTTTTTCCAACTCGATAAAGTGATGAATAAGCTATGAACTAATGAAATCAATCACTATGCATGAACCATGAAGCAATCTGAAATAAATCTTTGAAAAACCAGTTCTACAATAACCAGATTACAAGGACATAAAACTAGTTAACAAGGAAGTGTACTTAGCTTGGAATGGGGGCCCTCCACCCTTGCCTTGCACACTTGAGAGGTGATCTCAGAAGCTTAAATTCAGTTACAAATCCATAGCATTTAACAGCAAAATAATAATAACACAAGTCTTCAAATTAGCTCCTCAATCCAAAGGTGTCACAGCATAAAAGTATAATAAGTCAATACATAAGCCATCAAAGTTTTGGCTTTAAATAAGAAGTCTCATGAAACAAACTGATCTATATTCACTCAAACAAACCCATCTACTCTCATCCACCTATCTAAGTCGAATTCATTACTCTTATCCCAAGAAATATGACCAATCCCATAGAATCTCAAAACTGACCTATTTCTATGGGATTTCTGAATGACTAGTCATGATTGACTAGCACCAAATGGGCCTAATAAAGCTTGTTCTGTTCGAACTAAGCATAGCTGGCTTAGTCCTAGTTCCCAAGCTGTCCATCCATGCATTCAATTTGTGCCCAAGTGTCCTGCAACCACATCAACCATAGAGCTATTACGGGAATTTCTGAATCTGCCAATTTTGCACTAAAAACCAAACTTTCATAAAAACTTTAGAAATTGAAAAATTAAAATTAAATACCTGAATGGATATCAAATATAAATCAAAATGGAATAAATGAAGGGAAAATGGATGGGAAATAGATGGATTAGTAAGTTTCTTTGAGCAAAAATAAGACCAAAACTAAGGCCCA